>VWYP01029554.1:0-21133 GCA_013400435.1 Pycnonotus jocosus
GAAAAAAAAAAAAAACCAAACTATAAAGAATTACATATTTGAAGAGTATCACTCACGCAGTAAACAGCAGTAGTATTTCCCAAACAAGGTCACAGGAAGCACAGAATTACAGAAATCAGAGAAGTTTAGGAGATTTTGACCTCTGGAAATTGTATTTTTGAGCTTTCAATTGAAAGCAGAGCCATTGATTATGGTACTCATAGTCTTGTCAAAGGAAGTCTTGAATACTTCCAGGAACTAAGATTTCACTTCTGAGGGTAACCTTTTTCAGTTTAATTGTTCTCACAAGAAATTTCCTCAAATCCAGATGGAGTTTTCCCCTAAACACCTTAGGCCCTGTCAGGACACACCCTTGTGAAGACTACCTCCATGTTCTCTGCAACTACTTTTTAGATACCAAAACTCTGATTAAACCCCTAGCACTGCCTTTTTCAGGCTAAACAAAACAAATTTCTGCAGCTTTTATGCTATGAGAATCATACTCATACATAGTCACACTCTGCAACCCTCTAATCCATTACAGTCCTCTGCTAGTATCTCTCCCATCTTTCACTCTCTACCATACGTGGGCTGATCAAAACTCAACACAGTATTCCACATGTGGCATTAGAATTGCCAGCCCTAGCCAGCAACTAAGTACCACACAGCTGCTCCCTCAATTCCCACCTCCCCAGCCCCACTGGAATAAGAACCTGAAAAATGGTAAAATTTATGGGCTAAGATAAGACATTTAATAACTGAAATAAAAATACCATTAACACGGATGTAAAGAAGAGAGAGAAAAGAGTAAAACTGAAGGAAAATGAGTGATGCACAATGCAATTGCTCACCATCTGCTGACCAGTGCTCATTCCCACACAACATGGTAGGCTGCTAGTCCTTATTACTAGGACACTCTGCTGACTCATGCTCAGCTTGTGGCCCCACACTACTCTCACTTCTGATTCTTCTTAGCAGAGCTACTCCCCAGCTAATCACCCACAAACCTGTGCTGCTGTTGAGGACTATTCTCTCTCTCAGGTGCAGGACCTCACACTAGTGTTTGTTAAATCCCACAAAATTTTTGTTGTGCAAGTCTCCAGACCCAGCAAGGTGTTTTTGTGAAATGCTTCCCCATTGCAGTGTTATCTTCCTTCCTCACAGTTCGGCACCATCTGCAAGTTTGGTGGGTTTGTAACCAAGCCTGTCATCCATATTCCTTAAGAAGACACAGCACCAGCCTCACAGGAATTCCACTTACAGACCACTTACAACTTCAAGGCACTATCACCCTTTGGGATCACCCTTTTACCTAGCCTTTTGCCTTTTCAAATACATCAGATCTGTTCTGAAACAACATCAGCTAAGTACCCCTGTACTCTTGGATGAAAGCAACAAAACTTTTGCTTTACCCTCCCCTGCTATCAGTGTTTTGTTGCTTCTTTCACTATTGCTTCTTTGCACAGAGACTGGGCTACTGATCTTACCCATGCAGCCTGAGGCAAGGTACATATTGAGTATTCCAACCTGCAAGACTTGCAACTTACCATTTTGTTCAAAAGCAGATCTAAATCCTCCATGTACTTCTACTTCCTAATAATATACTACAGGATTCTTTTTTCAAGCTCTTATCAGGCTCCTGGGGCTTTAGCTGAACTTTAGCCTTCCTAGCTACATCACTGCACACCTGGGAAATATTTCTGTGTTTGTGTCTTGATGTCAGTTCACTTTTCTACATTCCATATGTTGCTACACTGTCCTAATTAGGCTGGTTCCTTGTTGCACCTGTTTCTTTTTTGACTTAAGGAGATGGATCACATATGAGCTATCATAAGTATCCTATCACTCATGAGCTTTCCCACTTTCCACAAAATACCTCCTACAGTTGCTTAGGCCAGTGGAAATACACTCAATTTAAAAGGCCAGAGTCATCAGTTTTTCTCGTCTTCCTCACATTCCTTTGGATTTAAAGTTCTAGAGTGTTGGCTGCAGTGACCTTAAGAGCCCTGTAACATCTCCAGAGAGGAATTTCTTTCATTTACATGCAGTGAGTTCAAAAGAGTATCACTCCTATTCAACACACTCAGTGACTGCATTACGACATCCTCCTCTAGGCACTCCCATTTCTACACTGTTAATGCATCACTGAACTACTTTCCCAGCAAATACCGGGGTAAGCTGAAGTCCTCCGTGAGAATCAAGGCAGCAGAAATCCACCATGAGGTTTTCCTGGACGCCAAACCCCCATCCAAAGGCATAAAACATGCCAGGTCCTCTTGTATGGAGCTATACTACATGCACTGACACTGCTCTTTTACCTACAGTGCAACCCCTTGCCCTTTTCTGCCATTTATTAAACTCACAACTGTCCATGGTAGTGCTCCAGTCATGTAAAGTATCCCACACAAATTCCATAAATTCCACTTACACATAACTCTGTGCTTGCAGAGGAAGTTCCAGCTCTTGACATATCTCAAGCTGGGAGTGTTTGCCATAAACGAGAGCTAAGAATAGCATAGTTCTGGTGAAATAATTAAGGTTTAAATAAATAAAATGTGTCTCACAGTCACTAAACAAAACCAAGTGTTTCATCCTGAGAACCTCATATTTTAGGATATGACCCTTCAAAAGAAATCACACTGCTTTACATGTAGAATTCCCTAACCATTTTAATGCCCAAGTAACATACAGCATCTTCTAAATTTCTTTAGACTATTATGCTTCGCAAAAGACCTACAAGCTGTACAATTGTTGATGAAAGAAAGCAAAAGGGGAGAATACAGGAGAAGATCAGCAGAATGAGTTGCGTGACGTAGAGCATATATAGACTTTTCAAATCCTTTTAAAAACATATACAGAAGTCAGCTTTTATGAAAAGACTCACTTCCTTTTAATTCATTACTTACTGTGCTTTTTTCTTATATTCTTGAATAACAAAGTCTTCCCTTTGAAGAATTTGCAGCAGTTTACTGTATGCGACTCTGTGTCTTGCTTGTGCTATGTACATATCCTCAGGGCTCCACATTACAGCTTCAGCAAAAGGTATGCCAGTGCCTAAACAGAAGTCAGCATTTGGATTACATTATTTGCTTTTAAAAAATGGACAACTTCCTGATTTACCTAAATCAAATTGCAAGAATCACAAAGCAAGACGCTCATTTTTATCCAGACTGAAATACAGCATGCAGTGTACTCCCCCTTTTGCCTTTTTTTCTGTTGTATACATCTTCATTCCCTCACTCTCACTCCCTTTCTATATTCTTTAGGTTACAATAATACGAGATGCCTGAAACAGATCTGATCCTTCAGAATTCCTCAAGTTCTGAGAAAGAAAATAGTGTAGCCATCCAATACTTTTGGGACCAACCACTGCTTGTGCAGGTAATGGTGCAGAGCATTGCACAGGTGAACCTCGGAACAAGACCCATAAAGCAACAGAGAACAAAACCATCTGCATTGTTCTATCAGCAGTAGCTCTATGCAAATGCACAGAATCCAGTGAAAGACTCTGACCTGAGCAGCCAACTAAGAACTACTTAAAGCTTCCATCATACACTAAAGACTTGACAGATTTACAAACATAACAAATAAAGCTTTTTTATTGTTCCATATGCCTTACCTACAGAGAGCTTTTTCATGTCCTCAATCATTACGTATCTTGCAAAACGGTAGACCATGTGAACAAATCTAGCACCACCAGGACAAATCAGTGTGGAAGGTGTAATCCGTGGAAGACCTACGCCCTTTTGCTCCTAGAAAAGTACAATCATTAAATGCAAAACTAATTTAAGAAGTGAAGCAAAAACAACAGACTTGCCTGCATACCAAAATGCTGCAGATTACCCATTTGCAAGCCTCATGCAAAGCTAAATGACTTTGCCACCATAGTTGACACCTGCTGTAGTCAGCAGAAGAGAATAAAGCTTTTTTCAATGTTCCCAACACCCACCTAGTTCTGTACACAAGACGATTTCAATGCAAAGACAGACATCAGGGTTGGATTAATGTTAAAAATTGGTGCCTTCCTCATTCCTAACTGGTAATATCTGAAAACACACTCAAGTTCTCTTTCATATTTTCTACTGAAGTCATGAATCAATGTACTTTAATCATACTTAGAGATATTGAATCATTGATTTTCACCTCACCCACTATTACTAAAATACAGAAGTGTTGAGGAACATAAAGACAAGATTTTTAGAACAATCATTAAAACAAAGGCAGCATAAGAAAACAACATAATAACCAATGATACCTGATGCAATCAGTTTTGCTTTGTCTCTAAAAAGCTTGCCTCACATTTTAGCCCCTTTCCCAGTATACAAGAAAATACTTCTAATTAAGTTTTTCATGCATGTGAATCAGCTTTCACAATAATAAACACCTTCCCAAGCAACTTAAACAAACACCCCTCAAGCTGAAGGAAGTTATTCTCACCCAGAGCTAAGGGATTCTCTAGACTTCCATTTAATCAAATACTGTTACTCAAAAGCAAGCCAAAAACACTTTCAGGACCCAACCAGGTCTCTGTCTTCCAAATTCCCCAATGCCAACATCTTTTCTTCAAGGAAGTCCAAGATAAACTATATGAAAAATATATAAAAAGCAAAACTGAATTCTCTCATTTAAAAAAATCTTTATTTAAAACGGATATAAAACAGTTCTCTCAAAAAAAGAGTAAGGTCACAGAAATCAATTGAGCATCAACTTCCACTTTTCATAATACTCACTGAAATTTCTCTTAGCCACAGACAGCAGTCCTTCCTAAATCCAGGACCTGGTAATCTTCCGAATCCAAATTTCCTTTTCATTTTAAAAGGATGAGGAAGCAGGAGGAAAAGGGAGGGGGGGGAAACAAACAAACAAACAAACAAACAAAAAGCCATGTCAAAACGCATTCAAATATTCAGATAACTAATTAAACATTGTAAAAACAAGAGTAAGACATCAATTCTTATTGATGCCAAGCCAGAAAATGAGGGGCATATACGCTAGACCAAGAACAGATGAAAGTTTGTTAAACGACAAAGTTTTCTCACCAGAAGTCAATTACAGATTATTTCAGAGAGGTTTGTCTGCAACTCTTTCTAACTTGGGACAAGGGAAAAAGAAAAAAAGAAAGAGGCCAGAACCCTGACCATTTTCATATCACTGGTCTTCCTCCTGCCATGTCTTCAAATGCATAAGCTGAAACAGCTCTGCTATACAAAGAAAACCATTAAAGAACACAGGATCCTTGCCATGTTGAAGGTCATGGCAACAATCCATAAATGGTGAATGTTATTTTCTGTTTGGTCAGAAAGAATGGGACAGGTAGATTACTTTCCAGCTATTAAAATTTATATCAAAGTTGCCAGTTAACAGATAGTAACAGAAACAAATAATGAAGGCAAGGTTTTAGACTGATCAAAATTGATTGACTGAGTTGTGATCAAAAGGAACCAAATTCTCTGACTACATGCTCTTCTTCCAAAGTATTCCCCAAGAAACCTCCTTCCCCTCCAGCAATTATAAAATATATATATAAAACATTTATATATCCCATATATAAGGATATATAAAACATATCCTTAATTAAGGGCATAGCAGTAACCTCAGAAGTCAAACACTTACATGAAAGTTTTTCTTGCACGGTGCTTATCCAGCTTAGCAAACAAGAAGCAGGCAATGAGAGAAAACGCTTTGCTGTTCGGTTTAGCAAACATATCCCTAATACACAAATAAACAACCATATCAGAAGCAGTTGCAGTAACAAATTAACAGAGCATTTTTACTGGCTGCTCAAGACTACAAAACAGTGTTATGTTACAGAGTAATTAATTGAATACTTTATTTCCTGTGCAAAGGTATACACTTTTCATCCTATTTAACAGGGGTGAAATCCAGGGCTGCAACAAAAACAGTGTGGCCAGCAGGCCAAAGGTGGTGATTCTGCCTCTCAGTTCTGTTTTTGTGAGACCCCCCCACCTGGAGTGCTGCATTCAGTTCTAGAGCCCCCAAGATAACGAGGACATGGGAACCGTTGGAGCAAGTCCAGAGAAGGAGACTGAAAAGCAGAGTGGAGCACTTCCCCTACAAAGACTGAGAGAGCTGGGTCTGTTCAGCCTGCAGAACAGGAGGTTGCACGGAGACCTTACAGCAACATTTACAGTATCTGAAGGGGGCCTACAGGGAAGCTGGAATTGTAGTGACAGAACAAGGAGTAATGGGTATAAGTTGAAAGAGGGAAAATTTAGATTAGGTAATTAGAAAAAAATCTTTACTGTGACAGTAGTGAGGCACTGGAACAGGCTGCCCAAGAAGGTTGCGGATGCCCCGTGCCTGGCAGTGTTTAAGGCCAGGCTGGGTAAGGCCTTGAGCAACCTGGTCTAGTGGGAGATGTCCCGGCCCATGTGGATGTCCCCCGTGTGGGGATGTGGGGCGCAGGTGGGGTCTATGTGATATTTTAAGGTCCATTCCAGCCCCCCATCTACGATGCTACGAAACAATTCGAGCAAGAGCGATACCTTTCAAGGCAAGTTTTCAAAACACGCGCCAGGAAGCCCCTCACCTCGCCTTCCCCGACTGTGCGGCTAAGCAAGAGTTCTCACCAATCCTAGGTTTGATTTCTTCAGAAAGTCTGAGATAATATGGACTGCGGCGGCATCGCGGGCATTTCCCGGGCACTGTATGTCGCCAGGGGCACCGGGCTCCTAGGCGGCCATGGCGAGACGCTCCCGCCTCGCGCTCCCGAGTGAGACCCGGGACCCCGCTCGGACCCCCCGCCTCCGCCCTGTCCCGGATCTCCCTAGCACTAACCTCCCTAGTGTTACGTCATGGTAGCTATGCGGGTGGAAGCCCAAGGCCAGCAAACTGAGCCAGAGGTGATCGCTCTCCCACTCGGTGTCCATGGCAGCTCTCGGCACAGGGCGGGCGGGCAGCGAGCCCCTCCCGCCCCTCACAGCCCCGCCATCTTCCCGAGCCCGCCAAAAACTCCCGCGCGCGGGCCCGCCCACACCACGCCCCTACCCTCGCGAGACCTCCCGTCCACCCCCGGCGCCCGAAGACGAGGCGAGCTGGGCGCGCTGCCTCACGGGAGCTGTAGTCCGGGTGCCGCTATCCCTCCAAAGGGCCCTTCCCTTAAATAGAGTTTTTGTAAAGGGATGGCAGAAATTACGGATTGCGGGGAAAAAAACCGAAAAAACCAAACCAAAAGAAACAACAAGAAGAAGAAAAAGAAAAACCCACCCCTAACAAACCTAACAAGAATAACTCGCAGCGGCAAGCGGGCTGCGCGGTTCAAAGTTCTATTCCAAGGCATTTCAGTGACCAGACTTCCAGGCCCTCACGACAGGAGTCGCAGGATGAGGGCGCAGCGGTGTCCCGGCTCTGCCGCACCTCTCGTGACTGCGCTGCAGTCACACCGACGACACAGAGAGGTCCGTGCGGGAGCAGTTCGGCCTGATCCTCGGAAAGAAACGTTAACAAGGCCGCCTCTAGTCCCCTTCCCACCCCNCTTAGCAAATAACTGATTTTTATTAAAACATTTTTAAAAAATCACTGCCACCTGAACTCTCTTTACATTCAATTCCCTCTTTTTTTCCAAATCTTCTTTTGTCTGAAGTCCTTATCTCATCACTCTCTATTTTTCCTTTCTTTATACAGTCTCTTCCCCTTTCTTATTTAAATCCTATCCTTATACCCAAAACACTTTAATATTGAAGCATTTACTCCCTTTTAATCTCGGGCATCACAGCTGACAGCATCATATCGGCCAAAATATTTGCACACAGAAGGCATGTGGAAAGAAAGGAAGTCCTTTTGTGCATAAAGCACTCTTGCCAAAAAAAAAGCTCTAAGCGTCTAAGCTCTGTAGGTGTAGAGCCTAACAAAAGAACCTGAGAAAATCTGAGACAGACAGTCTCTTACCCCCTCCAGCAGCAAAGAGGTAGATGCAGCACTGCTTTCCATGTAGACTGAAAGGAGAAATTTTGTGGGCAAATCCTCATCAACTCCTTTTGTTGGCAGCCCTTTACGCAAAGCACTGGGGTGTTCTCATGGCTGCTACCATCGTCAACAATGATTAGATCAGTTGGATACACTGGTTAGGCTATACCTGGCTTGTAGAATCGGAGCCTGACACCCATGCTAAACAATTAATGGAGCGTGCATTCCTCACATTGCAAAACCCAGATTTTTGATGCAGCTAAGTGAAACAGTACTGATTTTTTAAAAAATATCCCCATAATCCCTAAGCTAGGCAGGTTCATCTTTAAAAAGGAGAAATCTAAATTAAACATGGCAAAGGTACACTGTATCAAAAAGACATTTTTATGCTTCTCTATTCAGCTCTTTGCCCAGTAGTATAAGGGCCATTTGTGCGTGAAAAATCCTGTTGATCCTCTTCATCCAAATCCAAAATGTCTGGGACATCATCTGACTCTGAAGACAGGTCTGTAATAGTGAAATCTGGAACCTGTGTAGGAATGAAACTTCAGTCAATTTAAAAGTAAAACTAAACAAATTTGTGCAGTACTCCTTCACTGAAGACAGGACACAAAGATGTTCAGCACCTCTAGAAATCAGACCAAACATCCTGATTAGAGTGAAATATGGTCAGATACATAGGACAAAAGAACAATTAAGACAGCTCAAATACTACCCAAGATGGAAATCAGTTGCTTAGAAGGTAGGATTTATAGTACAGATGGAAAACAGCTGAATGTAGTGGACTGAATTCAGTGAAACTGGTGACTGGAAAATTAAGGAAGGAGGTTTTTAAACTAATTTTGCCTTTCTTCTTTTCACAGAAGCAGTGGAGTATACAAAGTAATCTGCCCTGAAGATATTGATACGGATTGTTGTGTTGCTCTGCCTGCCTAGTACATCAGACCTTTTCTGACTAAATAAATACCCAGAACTGCATTCTCACTTTGGCCTCTTTTTTAACTGTGTGTATAGTATTCTGTACTGCTAAGCAGCACAGGGTTTCGGGAATTGCCAGAGACACATCAGTGGATACATGGATGTTACAGACTTCTAAAAATGTTGGCTAAGACACTTAGGAGCTTAAGTCCCAACCCTTAAGTCCCCTTTGTAGGACTTAGATTACTTAGGCATTTCTGAAAAATGGGATAAAATTAAGCAATTTACTCCTAAGTTTTTTCCCCAAGTGAAAAATACTTACATCTGTAATATGATATGTGGTTAGTTTTAATGTTGATGATGTGACATACTTGGAGCCAGACACAGTATCAGCAAATAACTACTGCTGCATTTTGACAGGACTTTGGTTCTGCATGTTGAAAGCAAAAGCAGCTTGTAGGCATTTCTGTAATTTAAGCTCAGCACTGACTGAAGCGGCATTTTTAATGCATTCCCTAACTGCAAAATGCTTTATGACTTACTTTAATGAAAGAAGTAAGCAAGAAAAATCTATGCTTTGCCTGCTGTGAAGACAGGTCAGAGGGGCAGACAATATATCAAATAAAGGGAGTACTGCTTCAGCTACCAGGTTGTACATAACACAGAAGCACTACATGTTAATTTACTGGTCTTACAGGGTAGGTAGTCATTGGATACCAGGGATCTTTGAAATATTAATTATTTATGAAAACTGATCTTTAGAAGAACTTAAGCAGCATGTAGCTAATCAGGCACTACTGCGAATACCATGAAATGCATGGATGACTTTGAGACCTTAAGTTTGATCAAAATAAGGTCAGTAATTTTTATTTCCCAAAAGATCAAAATGCTCTAGGAATGCAGGAACAGCATCTTTCTACCAGTGAGAATTATCTTGCCTCTTTCTGCTTATGGCAGTTTTCCTAAAACTCTCATTACTGCACATAGAGAAAGCAACAAGTTTCCCCACTATCAGCACATGACCTTGTATTTCATACTGCAGTACAAATACAGGCATCCTAACAAGACTAAGTAGTCCGTATGCAGTTTTTTAAGAACGTACTCAAATGGATGATTCTATGTATTTAAACTGACCAGGACACAGCCACATTCAGTAAGTGTGTCTGACCAGTAAGCATTTTCTGTATCATTTATTTAAGAGGTTTTTATTACTTGTATACATTTCGTTCTTAGTGACAACAGAGCAATTGCTCAAATTTAAGTTTCTGCTTTCTTCGTCTCCTTAATGCATGCAGTAGAAGCAGCTGACTCCTTTAACGTAATAGTAAGATTTTGATAGCCATGAGAGAACTTCAAATTCCAGTTTATCTCAGCATGAGTAAAACAGACTACATGTCAGTATGACTCACCTCAGTTTTGGCCTTGCAAAATTGTATTAGAATCACATATTCTGACATGTGCACCAGAAACAATGCAAAGCCCTTGGTGTTATGGGATTGCTTATGTAAAAGACCTTTGCTTCCACACCACTTTTCACAGTTAACTCCCTGCTTTCAACTTCCTATCAATTCTTGCAATAAAAGAGTAAGACAAGATATAACTCTTTTTCAGCAATTTCTCTGTATGATTCAGTAAATCATTTACAAAGATATAATACTAGCAAAACGCCTACATAGAATACTGAAAAAAAATACTTTGGCAATTTGCTGTCTTCATATACAAGTGCTAATGTGAATACTAACAAGTCCAATCCGTTTTTTCTTGCTAAGTTTTTAGAACTGAGCTACTAGCATTTTGACACAGCAATCTCATTTTGTGAATTTTCAAAACAAGCACTTATTTTTAGTCATCAGAGACTGTATTATCCAAAAGAAATAAAATTGCCATGAATTGGCAATAAATAGAAAGAAATTTATTTAACAAAATACTGTGCATAATACCTCCAGCAAGCTGCTGCATGTAAGACTCTCTGATCATGCAAATTAATAACTGAGCTTGCTTAAAAGTAAGTCTGGTTCTGTTCCATCTTTTTTAATTAGAGGGTTTAATTTTTGGTGGTAGTTACTGCTTTTTTTAAATACTGAGAAATAATTCATCAGTTCTTCCCAAATCCTTTCACCTATTTTACTAGCTATAAAATATTTCCCTAAGTTGAATTCTGGAAAAGATTATTGCAAAAATGTTAATCTTGAATAATAGGAGACATTTCCAAAGCTTTACACCTTTTTTAGATTGAGGCAAACTAGCTTCAACTCCAGGCCTTATACAAATCTTTTAACTTGGCTTTGACCAATGCTATAAATATGTTTGTAAAATATGCATACCATATGGAACTATTTACAAATGCTTATATTGAAAGCTTTTCTAAAAAACAACTATCAGCAATGATAGAATAATAGTTCTCTGTTAAATGCACCTGGGAAGAGGAAGTGTCAACTAGCAGTAACAATTTTTGAGTGATCTCTAAAAGAGAAAAAGTGATTTTCTGAAATCTAAATAAACCCTAAATAACCTTACAAGTGATAATGATGTTAACATTCTAACCTTTACCATCCTAGGTTTTGTGTGACTTTGACATTCTTCCATTTATTCTAGTTTACCTGCCTTGCTCAAATAGTTGAACAGTTTTCTAGCCCAAGCTATATCCTCAAACATGATTTTGGACTAAGAGGAAGCAAGCTTCTATGCAGTGCAGCTGAGCTGTTTAATACATGCAGTTAGAGAGAAATAGGTAAGATGGCAGTATCTCAGGTTTCCCTTCTTTATTTGTGAGGAAGCACCTCACCTTCAGTCAAAAACAACAGTGGCAAAAAAAAAAAAAAGTAAGACTTTAGAAGGCATCATTCTTGCCTCCAGTGGACATACTAGTAGTCACTCTCTCTAGCTGCACTAGAGAAAAATCCCAGGTTCTGTTTGTAGAGCTGCAATTAGACTGGAGTGTGGCATGTGCTATGCTAAATTTCCTGCAGTAAGATACCCATGCAAGTACAGCTGCAAATCAGTTCAAATGTTCAATGCTCTCCTTATTAGCAGAGTCCAATAATACTAATCAGAGAACTTTATTCTATATTAAAAAAATCAGGAATATACCAATTTGCTATTATTCAGCTGTCTCTTCCACTAGGGAAGAGTTCCTAATTCTGATGGGGGGTGGGGGGTTGTGTGTGTGTGGACAAAAATTTAAGAACACCTTGGGGGGTGGGAAGCATCTAACAAAACAAGCACCTGTATCAACACCATGACACAGCTGCTGGAAATCCAAGTAACTCTCGAACAGTAGCCACCCAACAGTGCATGGTAAGGAAGAAATGCTTTGAAGATCTAGGCTAGTAACAAGTTTTCCTTGCTTTCTACTTCATCTGCTTGCTGAGATTTGTGAAGCTGGACAGCCATGAAAGAATACAAACCAGTAAAAAAAGACAGAATGGACACAATGTACTGCTCCTGCACTAATACTAGGTGATGCTGTTTATTTCTCAAGCATTAAGACATTGAAAAGTTTGAATATCTTATTTGATTGATTACCTCAGGATGAAGTCCCAGAGCAATTAGACTTTAAAACACACATAGAAGAACAGGAATTCACTTCTTTTAACAGCTCACTGCTCCTACACCTAATTAGTTCCATTTAGTTCCTGAGCACATCTACAATAGTGGATGCACTCTACAAGTATTATCACAAATGGAGATAAAAAGGATATTCTTGTCAGACCTATGCAATACTAAAGTAAACTTAAAAAGAAATTAGCTCCTGAAAGCATTAAGTCTCCAGAAGTTTTAACTCAGGCCCTAGCTGGAAAGGAGTCTAGCACAGTCCGGCTCACTGTGACTCCAGGTCGGGTCCAGCCAGGGGAGCGTGGTGAAAATAGAGGGATGGGAATGATGGGAGTGCCTGAAAAATATTACTTTAATGGTGGTAAAATAATAAATGCAGAGACTGCATGGTCCAAGGGACAGCATACAAAGACATAGGGGCAGGGCTAACTTAACAATACATAAAGTTACCTGAGGGCAGGTGTCCAATCCCAAATGCGGGGCACGGACACGACTTCATGTCAAAGGTCCTGAACCAATGGAGAACCAGAGACACAACTGATTTTGGAAAGATGCCATTAGCATTGTAATTTTCATCCTCTGAGTATCCCACCTCCCATGCTCTCAGGTGTATGGTTTCTGCATAAGCTACCTGGGCTAAGATATCCATCCCAGCTAGCTTGGTTCTCACAGGAATATCACCATCTCATGTTAACTTCATGTTAAACACCTCCCTTATATACACTATTAAAAGCTGTAAGTTACCTGCAATCCTGTTTTGCTACAATTTCATTTAATACTGTGCTTAAAACAGTCTTTCTCACACTTCTAGGCCAATCCCAATCTAACAACTAACCCTCTCACACAAGAAGGCTGGACAACATGTAACTTGCTTTAGTGCCTAGATCATGCCAGGTGGAAGTGTTTGTTCCATGTAGCAATGTGTGACTATGCAATAAGCTTTTTTGCCTCACAGTATTTGATGACTTCTTTGAAAATACTGGCTGGTATTGCTACACTAGATGATTGCAACTCAAAGTTGTATAGGGCATGCATCAGGAAAAAAGATACAACTTACCTGGACAGCACTAACCCAAGAAAGCTTATTTCTTAGTAACTACTTTTCCAGTGGAGGGGTTCACAGGACTTACTGAGAACAATTCCACTAAAGTAATTGAGTGTTAACAAATATTCATCACTTGTTGAAAAGGATAAATAAAGTTAAGTTAAAACTGGTGATGCAGCTGAGAAGTAAACACTGTTTAGGGAGTCAGAAAACAAAGCAGGTAGGTGGCCATGTCATGCACACTCAACACCTACTGTGGGGACAGGAGAAGGTTCTTTTGTCCATATCCATCTCTTTTCAATATTAGAACATCCAGCAGCTCACAGCTTAGGTCACCTTTAAAGGTGACAACAGCAAGGATCAGCAAAAGCAGCAGTAAAGCTAAGACTCAATGGATGGATATACAGAAACTCAAAAGGAAGGAAATGTTGCAGCAGTATCTCATCTATCTATTATACAAACATTTTCACAAACATTACACAAACATATACACAAACATTTTCAATGCACATCTACTTCATTTGCATGTCAAACTTGCCTTCTGCTGGACTCAGTTTGAGGGAGTCACAGAAGAGCAAGTTAGATTGTTTTAAAACAAAGGAGACAGGCTTTATCTACTGAAGCATTTATTACTAACATACAAAAATGAGTTACAAAACGATGGCTACAAAAACACACACACACACACAATAGCAGGCACCTGGGTGCAAACAGCATGAATCTTGCCTTTATACTGCATATTAAAAAATGTGTTGATAATTATTTGGTCAGTCACTGGAACAGTGTTCATGGAGCATCTAGATGGTGCTCTTAGTCATGTGATTTAGTTTTTAAGTAGTCCTGCAAAGAGCAGGAGTAGAACTTGATGATGCTTATGCATCCATTCCAGCTGGAGATATTCTGTGATATTCACATGGTTCTGTGGTCAGGTTACTGTGTTATCCGAAGCTTAAGTTTATATAGTTAACATTAACACTGTCACAGCATTTAACTCCAGCTGACTCATTCAGAAACCCCACTTTCAGTTTTGGTATTCTGCACTCAAAGAACTTTTCTCATGAATTATGTAGCAATACAATCTGAGATAGTCAGATGTATAACTATCAAATGTGTGATCTGCAGCAAACATAGCATTTAAGTGTACACAGCTAGACTGTAGAGCCTTTAAATGTACTTCACAGTATGTAAGGCTTTTTTATCATTCTTGTAGAGATTAAACAACAAATCAAAGGCTTTCAGCTATGGTGGGTTTTGTTTAGACTAATGGCATTAATACCACTGAAGCACTATGAGGTGCTTGACAGACAAACAGGGCATCCTGACAACTGTCAGCTGACAACAGTTAGGCACTTGAGTCTAGTTTGAATTTTTAAGAGTGGCATAACTACACTGGACAATACAGCCCATGTAAGTGTCCTGGCCTGTAGATTCCCCTATTCCTACATTTATGGAATGTTCACCAAAAAACGGTGAAAATTGATTTTTTGACAGCTATACGTAGTAAGGCCACTCATTTGGTCAGTCAGCAGAGTATATGCATGCTAAGCAGTTTATTCAGTAGTGTGTTCAGGCTGTTTGTCTTTCTGGCTGGAACTTTCCTCTCCTTCACCTTTGCTTTCAGCATGCTGAATGCCAGGCAGTTGTGGGTAAAAGGGACCTACCAGCCAGTTGAGCGGTGTGTTGTTAACAAGATAATCCATCACATCATCCAGAGACTCCTTCATTTTCTTCAGCTGTCCTTTGCTAGCTGCAATAAAGCTGTCTGATAATTCCTGGAAGGAGGATGCTGACCGAAAGCTCTGGTAGACATCACCTGCCATTGACCCAACACTGTAAACCTGATCCTGTACATTCTGTGGCAGCCCCTGTAGGCTTGAGACCAGTGTGAGGCAGGTGGTCTGAAGCTGCTGAGTGAGGCTCCGTGCAATAGCTAGAGTTCTTGACTCAATGTGCTAGAAAAAACAAGCATAACAGCACAATTAGTGTCTTTTTATGACTGTAGCAGCTTTAGGTTGATCAAGATACTTAAAGTTAGTGAAGGGGATATAAGTGAAATAAAGCAATAGCAGAAAATAAACCAGATTTTAAGTCTGAAGCATCAAAGACTTAGAAGTACTTGATATTTATTCAACACTCAAGTACTTCGTGAAAAGAAACTGATAGCTTCTACCCAGCAAGACTCAAGCAGATTCTTGTTTCAACTCTGGATAATAAGTCACAGCAGGTAAGTACATTCTAATCAATTAACTATCCCTGAAAGCTATATATAGGAGTCAGTGAGTCTGTGCCTAAGACTGCTAACAAATCATTAATTCTGGTCTGGACACATCACATAAATGGTTTCTAGCTAATCTACATCCCATCATAGGTTTACATGCTAAACAGGATAAGCATTCTCAAGAGAGGAGAATGAACCTCAGAGTGTTTGCAGGAAGTAGGCTCATTTGAAGAGTTTGGGTCCCTTGCTTCTCAGAAGTCAGCTGCCCTTAGCTTCAGCATCTAGCCTCTCTGTTGCACACTTCAGGGACAGTTAGTTTGGCATCACCTTGATGGGATACAATGCATTTATTTCTGGTATACATTTACATCTATTTACCTCAGCACTACGCAGATCATCACCATCATTTTGGCCTGTATTTTTCTTCCATTCTACCCAGGATTGATAAAGCTTTTCCTGAGCACCAAGAAGTTTCTTATTGGCACTATTCACGTTCTTTCTGGCATACTCGATCTGAAATACAGCCAAATAAGGAAGTACAGCCAAGAGTCCAAACAGTTCCTTGATTGTTTTGTAACCTCCTTTTAAAATACGTCAGATAATCAGTATAAACAACTTTGGGGAGCATAAGAATGTGTTTAGTCTCATCAATGAATTGAAAACTGAAAGCAGTTTTAAGATGTTATGTCGTGTTCCTCTCTGCTTCATCTATTTCCCCCACTCTCCATCCTACAAGAGAAATTGAAAGTGTATAGAAGGCCATGACTCTCTGTACAGATTGTCGTGTACATAAAGGTATTTGCTGGGATAAGACTACTGAAGTACCAGAAATGCTCAGAGACAGAAGCAGCAAGACAGCAAGTCTCAAGAGAACTTGAAATTTTACTAATAAAAAAGACTTAAAGGACTCATGTGTTTCTAAATTGCGTAACACTTTCTTCACCAAACGAAGTATGTGTCAAAACCAGCACTACAAAACTGGAATAAGTTTAAGCATGTTACTTCTATTTCTGCAGTGCTTGTAGTTACAAGCAATTGCTCATTAGTTCACAGCTTAGCCTGATTGAGAGCTCTTCTGAATGGCGATGAAAACTTAATAGCAAATTCTTTCTATTTAATGTAATACACATAATAATGTATTAATGCATTCAGTTAGAGAGCAATCCCAGTTTTCCTGTGACTCTATTGGCTGTTTTCTTCACTCTAAAGCAAGGCCAACATATGCTTTTTATACATCAAGTGAAAGCTTAAACTTACCAGACTAACAGTGTAGTTGAGCTGAGAGATTGTCTCCTGGCTTTTCTGTTTAGCATCTCTAACTTTGTTTAAGGCTTGTTGGTAGGCACGTGTGCGGACCTTTGAAGACAGGGATCCTAGTCTAACATAATAGCTTGGCTTTTGGACTCCAACTTCAAAGCCCTCAACGTTTGCAGCTTCTTTCTCTGGATATGTAGAAAGGAATCAAATTGATCACAGCAGGAAAACTTAAGAGGTCTGAGAATTTTATCTGCCTAGTAACAGCTGAATACAGAGCTTGTTGAGTAGTCTTTTAGCACCATGATTAGGCTGATAGATCACCTGACAGAGAAATCCTAACTTTCATTCTGCTTCCCTTTGAGGATGCTGCTGTTACAATCACCAAGGCAAAAGGCAGTTTGGGAAGCATGAGCCCCCTTCCCCACTATGAGTAAGCAATAAATGGATGATTACTTGCTTCTCTCCAAAACAAGCATTCCAACAAAATCAAAACTTCAATTGGTCTTACCTAGTTCTGCTTCTGTAAGTGGAAGATATTGGTCTACAAGGGTCTCTGATTTTGTGAGAGCACTGTCCACACCGCTGCTCACCATTTGCACCACACGACTTCCCAGGACAGTGTTAATGCTGCCACTGACAACTGCTTTGGTCATTTCTACACTGTCTTGCACTGCTTCTTTAGTCTTGCCCACAACTCCAGTGATTGTGTGAGTAACAGTTTCCTTGGCACCAGTCACAGTGGTTGTTACAGCTTCTCTGGCTCCAACAACTACATCCTTGGCATTGGCAACAACCTGCCATAGGACATACATGGATTTACTAAAAGTATTAACTAGTAAGAGCTACATAATCCAGGAAATAACAAATTTATGCTAAAGCTTGTACAAATATTGGTTATTTAGGAGAAAATATGCCCTGAGAAAATATGTACAAGAGAAAAAAGAACATGACTAACACACAGCTTTCAGCTCAAAAAGCTTCAGTGAATGTAATCCAGGCACTTCACACTGAGCAAAAAAGAGACAAAGACTCAAGTATTAAAAGACATCCACCAGTAAACTGCACTCATAGAAAGATGTTATCAACTGGTGGGCAATTTAAAATACTTTTTAAAAAAATGCTTAATGGTCTCTCAACGGCAACAAACAGTTCTACAGATGGACCTTTGACCTTCTCATTGCTTCCAAACTGTGCTTCAAGCTTTTTGAAATGTGTCTCCTTGGGGTTTTAGTGATAGTAGAAAAGAAGAGTGTATGGTTTTTCTGCATACATACATGGAAAGAGCTTACCTTGTCAGTGGGTTGATTCAATATAGGCAGTCTCTCTTCAATTTTGTCTAGACCTATACAAGCATAGTTGTTGGCAACTACAACTAAAAAAGAAATTATAAGAGTTAGTTTTAACTATTTTTCCCCTCAAAAAACAACTCAAACTGAAAATTCCTCTTGAAAAAGAACTCATGCACCACCCTTGAAGTAGTTTCCTTGTCTTCTCAGTGAGAGTTGAAGCCAAAGAACAAGGCAGATTTACAGTGCCAGAAAAAAGAATCCTTGCAGGCAAAGAAAATTCATTTGGTAATTTACAAGCAACTGGTATCCCTGGCCCTCTGCCATTCTATGCAACCAGGCTTCTGGTTACAGCAGCCATGTGACACAGCTTCCAAATTTAACCAGTTCTCAGGGTAAGAAAGTACAACAGTAGGATTTGAAACCAGGTGAAAGATGAGGACGGTGTTGGGCAAGAGACTGCGTAATCATCTCACATATCAAAAGTCATCCATCAATTTAGTATTATGAAACCTGGGATCTGCTTTCACTCTGGATTATTACCTTTTTTTAAAGTCTTATCAATGTGTAATCAGTTATGCAACAAGTCAGGCAACAGGTTCAGTCAGCTACCCGAAACAGCATGCAAGATCAGCATGACCATGTTAAATCATAAGTGCATCTGGGTATAAAAACAATCAGTTGAACTAAAGTTATCAACAGCTTCATTTTGCCTTACTTTGTGGTTCCAGTTTCTGAATGATAGGCATAGCACTTGTCATGGCTACCGATGTAATCGTCTTCACACCTTTCTCTGCTATCTCACATACTGACTTCAGATAAGGATGGTTATCCTTCGTGGTGATGTAAGCTGTGGACACCATGTCATAGGTGGAGCTCACCAAAGGAAGGTTGGCAACCCTCGATACAATGTTCTGTTTAAAAGAGAAAGGTGTTAGTTGACATCTATTTTCCTGATGTAGACAAAGAAACTATGGGACTAACGCAAACATACCTGCTGTGGATCAATTGCTGCCAATGCCATTTTTTCAGGTCTTGTACCTGACACAGCCTGTGAAAGAAGCATATATGAGTTATGGTATCATAACTGCTTCATCTAAGCACCAAGCTTTGAAATCAACAACCTTCTTGTGATCCACTGCATTTACTGGGATCGGCATGTTCACATTCATGCATATAGGAATTGGATTTTATTGTAACAATTTAAAAATCCAAACCTTGGTTTAGGTAATGCAAGTAAAGCATATGCATGAGACAGGCTTTGAGGTACAGCAATTCCTTGATGAATAACCAGGTGGTGGAGTAATTTATTTTTTCTAGAAGAATTAAGACAGACTTAACTGTTGAGACAGGACTAACAAAAGCCAGCCCACAAGTCACTAAAAATCTAGTTCAGAATGTCCAAGTCAGACAAAGAACCCACCACCAATAGCCTTAATCAGTTTATATATTCTAAACAGCCCACCTAAGGCTCACTCTGTTCTGCTTGCTAGAGGAGTTAGCATTCTTGTGACACGGAGAGCATTGGATTTCCCTACTGCAGAAAATAATTCTCCTTTATGCTAATTTAGACTGAATTATTACACATTCACCACCGAAACAAGTTGCAAACACTGGTCAGGCATCAAATCTACAGTATTCTACATGTATTCCAACATGTATTCCTATGGAGAAAATACTAACAGCTCTCCCCACAAGAACCCTATAGAAAAGGCAGGGTATCGCAGTACCATGTAAGGAGAACACACTGAAGCACTGAAGCACTGTTATGCTATACACACGTGCAGGCTGAACTAAATATTCAAGAAGCACCTGTTAATGATTTCACACAATGCTTAAACTCCAGAGCAATCTGCATGAATTAAGGCAACAAAAAGGTAAACTAGGAGTCTGTCCTCAAAAGGATTGTGGTTTACAAGGCCTTTTGCTAGGTTTGTCAAAGAGCCAACAGCAGTTTTCTGTCTCATATGTATGACAGCAAAAAAGGAATGTGTTACTATTCCATCTGAGGTAAAATAAAACTTTTCCCCATTACATAATGAGTAACGAGGGGAAAGGCATCCTGTTAACATTTTGCAGGCATATTTGCACATATTAACATACACGTGCCATAAAGCAATGCCTGTAATTGTACATGGAACTGTACATGAAACACACAAGCAAGACAAGTAACAAACAAATAGTTACAGTGGTAACAAAGAAGCTCTCCTTTCATTTAATAAGAATTTAAATACCCACAGGAACATGCTATGTTTCTCACACACCATTACAAGTTAGATCTGTTGGAGTACAAGTGAATTTCACCATGCACTGCAAAGCATGCTACAGAACAGGAGATGCTAACGGCACAGAATCTGGTCTCTGAAGGAAGAAGGATTAGTTTAAGGATTATTCAATATTTGTAGTGCATCCCATAAAATCCATCCACACAAGACATGCATTTGAATTTTAGTCAATAAACCAGCATAGTCAGCTAGTGAAGTTATTCCTGTTCCTAAAGACAAGGAAGATAACTAGATTCTTGCACGGTTTCAGAAACCCCTTGAATAGGTCAGCCTTAGCAAAAGTCGGATCCACTCCTCTGGAGCAGGTAAGTGAGACGTCTGGAATCCAAGTCTACGAATATTTCAAAGACAGCAAGAGATTCTGGAGAGGACAGCACACAAGCTACGTTACAAACTTTATCCCTACTCTGCCCCCTCGATACGTAAAGAAGTGCAAGAAAGCAGCGCGATGAACCCCGCACCGCTCGCCGCGGTACCCAAAGCAGGAAGGCGCACCGCTTTCCCAAGTGCCTCCACGGGCCGCTTCCGGGATGGGGCTTTCCAGCGCCGCTACCGGGGGTGGACGAGGCTCTCGGGACCTTCTGGTTACCGGGAGAACCTCGGCCAGCGCACCGAGACACGCCGGCCCGCGGGGCCCGCGGGGCGGGGGCGGCCCGGCGGTCAG
>VWYP01029560.1:0-14057 GCA_013400435.1 Pycnonotus jocosus
CATCATCTGTAGCTGGTGTGACCCATCCCCTCCACGTTTCAGCCCCTTCCATCACCACAAAATTTGTGGCATTTGAAAGAAGCTGGATGAAAACCATCCCAAAATATCTCATGTCTCTGTGGTGTGATGGGAGCAGAGGGCAGGGAGCAGAACTCCAACATCACAAGTGCAAGGGAACTTAAACACATCCAGAGGTGCTCTTTGTTACTTAAAGCACAGAGGGACAGAATGATGGAGTGGGTGAAGAATTGCAGGAGGAGAACTCAGAAGAAAGCATTTCTGACTGATAGTCCAGAGGATGAACTTCCAAAATTCATCTCACCCCTATATTCTTTTGTAAACATCCTGATAAAATGAGTATTTAAGGGTGTAATATTATTATCATTGTCCTCTTGCACATCTTTCCAGGCCAAGCATCTTTTATAGGTGAGCAAGGGAGCAAAATTGAATAAACCATGCTTTCCCCAGCTTTAATCCTTATCAAGCTACTTTAATTGCCAGCACTTAGAAACAAACAATAAAATGGTCCTGCCTGGAGTCAATATTCAACACAAAGAGCATGAAAAGAATATCTATAAATATATATATAGATATTAAAAAATCACTGTTTCTTTGGATTTACTGGAGCTGCTTGTGCACTTCAAGAGGGAGAAGGAGGATCTGTGTTACAGCAGATCTGTCATGGACACTCTCTTTACTACAAGCAGTTGCATTTAATTAAATTTTAATGCTGCAATCATCTTTGCTCAGCCAAGGGGATAATGTGTTACTCCATGCACTTACATTATCTCTGTAGTTATTTAAAAGCAGCATGCTGCCTTTATGTACAACCATTCCCACATCTCTCATTTTTCTCCTGCTCCAGCACACAGAAGAAGCAGAAAGTGGGAAGAGAAAGTTGAATCATGTCTTGGAGAGAGGATTCTGTGTGTGGAAGGCACCTCCTGCCCACCTGAACTACACCTGAGCTCGTTAGTGTAACATTAATTTATCTTTCCTCAGTTTCTACTTGATATATTCAGCAGTCCAGGATTTAAATCCTCTCATCCTAAAGCAGAACAAGGCTGATGACTGACATTTTAAGAGGTCTATTTCTCTGTACTGACTGAGAAAACTGCATGAGGTTATTTTCTCTAAACTGTAGACATCTGAATTTGGGGGAAATTAGGTCTACAAGGGTAAAAGGATGTTGTTGAGGGTCCCTGTGAAATTGGGAAAGTCCTTCTGAAACTGGGAAATTCCTTCTGAAACCAGGAAATTCCCTTTGAAATGCTCTGACCCCCTCCCTGGACCAAGGGCAGCTCAGTGTAGAGGTGACACACATTTCTCATACTTTAAATAAATAAGTTGGGGCACACAATTTGTACCTCATGTGCCTTTATTTCATTAGGAATGCTCATTGTTGCTGTTTTTACCATCTGCTTTGGGAGAAATCTGAAGTCTGTTCAGCTCCTCTGGTTTCCTGAGCATCCTGCAGCCCTCCCCTGAGTCACTCGGGGGGTGCTCAGAAATTCTGCTTGTGATCATCCAGCACACTCTAAAATATATTTTATTCTTATTAATAATGGAAAAAAAAACTTGCCAGTTTAAACATGGGAGGGCTGTGGTTGTGCTCTGTGTGCTAGAAGGGAGAATTAGAGGCACAGCACACGACCAAGGTTGGTGGTTTTTGGACTGCACGAGCTGTGCAGTTAAACACAGGGGTAACCAGCAGCAGGACCAGGATTTTGCCTGCAAGAAGGTGCAGAAAATTTTTATTATTATTGGCAATGTGTATGAGTAAATAATAATAATAATAATAATATAAAACCAAAATTTTATATAATATATAAAATATATAAATATATATTTATATATTTATATATAAATATATTTATATATTTATATATAAAGATATAAAATATTCTTAGGATTCAGTTACACAGAAATGTGATAAACCTTGATGGTTCCTCTAGAAGGGGATAATTCATGTAACACTTATGATAAAATCCTTTATACACTCAGAGCTGCATTTTGTTCTCTTCCTGAGAGTGAAACACCAAAAGGAACAACTGAAAGGGAAATGTCTGTGACTTTTAAATTCATATAAAAGAATAAACAGCTAAGAGAAAGGTGTGGCATGATAAAAAAAAAAGAAAGAGTGGACAGAATAATCAATGAATTGTGGTTATATTTATTAAACCTCACTTGGTGAGGTATAATTTAAAGATACAGGAATTCGTCTGACCAAACAGAGAAGTCTGCATATCTTCACAGGATATTGATGTGCCAAGTCCTGTGAGATTATTACTTGGATCACCCCTCTGTGAGCAGGGAGCAGAAGGAGCTTGCAAAGCAGAGTTCACCCCATAAAAATGGGGATGGGAAACGTGCCTTGGGTGATTTGCATCTTCCTGATGTCTGACAAGCTCGGCTTTGTCATCACTGAGGATTCCTGAAGTCAATTATGATTAGTCCCAGCTTTTTTTCAGTTTTTCCAAAGCCAAACAGCAAAAACATCTGAGAACTAGAAGAGTTACACCAAAATATGTAATTGGAATCAGGTCCCATTTCTTCAAATTTTCACTTAAATCCACTTTAATTTTGAAGCCTGTCCCCCAGCCCTTATTTCACAGTGATGGCTGTCCTTGATCTGCTTGGATTATTGATGCTCTGGGTGAATAACCAAACACAAGGAGCTCTTTGTGGAGGCATTGGTTTGGTTTTAATTCCATTAAACACCACACTTAATGATCATCTGGGCAGAAGCTCTGCAAGGTGTGGGAGGAATGAGCAAACAAATTCCTGACTGCTAATCAATAAAGCGTAACTTCTGAAATCATGATGTGGCAACTTTTAAAAAGTATCTTCAAATCCCTTTTTTACACTGAAATTCTCTTTCAGCTTTGTCTTTGTCCAGCCTTTTCCACACAGACTGCTCTGGACTGGACTATGTGGGACTGGAGTGATTTTTCTCTAGCTGGGGGAGCTCTGAGTGTTTTTCCTCAGTTTATAAACAAAATAAACAATTTCTCTGGTGCTCTGATGTGGTTATGGTACCTGGGGAAGGTGGAAAACAATTTTGGAATACACCTCCCTTCTGCTCCTCATCATGGTCATGGTGAAGCACATCTCCAGTCCTCCCCTCATCACCTGGCAAGGGATGCTGCTGGTGGGGGCAGCTGCAAGGGCCTCTGATCCAGGAGAAATTCAGGTTTCAGGAGTGTTTATCCTTCCCTGAAAGCTGTTTCCCGTGTTCTACAGAATGGATTGGGTGTACGGCATGGAAATGGAACATGGAATTTCTGTCAGCTTTCCCATTGCCTCTAGCAACATCCAAAACTGTACTCTGATATAATTTCAATTCCTAATAGAGAAATACAAGCTATTTTCCTTTAGTTTAAACACTGTTTAAAAAAATATCACCAAAATCACTAAGCAATGCAATAATGCATATATAACATACAATTAAAATTACAGACAACACGATTGTGATTTTTTTTTTTTTTGTAATCAGAACTTGTTATCTCTCAGCTCACCCAGTCCCAAAATACATTCTGTGGCAAAGGAGCAGCTCCAGCCAGCAACAGGATCAAATTTTATTCTACCTACCGTGCCTCAGCTGCCAAAGAACCAACACACACTTTGCTGCACAGAGTTTGCACAAGTCCCGAGTGCTGCTATAGGAAATCAACACAATAAATACTCCTTTGTTGAACTATGGGAAAATGATGGAGTCAGAGTCTGTGGAATTCTCCTTGCCAACATTGCAAAGAAATCAGCAATGCTTTAACATCCAGAGAGCAGCTGGAGCGGGAGGAATCCCTGGGAGAAGTGGAGATGGCTGTGACAAAATGTTGAGAGGAAATCACAGAGTTATTAAGAGTTATTAGGAGTTAAAATGCCTCTTTTGAACCAAAATTATAAGGTGCAATGTGAAGACTGGAGTGTAGAAAAAACCAGCCTGGAAAAAAAAAAAAAATTCAATTTCTAAAGAATTCCCTCAGAAAATGGCAGGTGCAATGTGATGGTGTGAACCAGCAGAGGCAGATGTTAATTTGTTTATTTTCTTAGGTGTATGTAAGGGGTGAATCTGATGCAGAGATATATCCATACACATGTATACAGAGGGGGGCCATGAAAAGGGGGCAGCTGCAGTGAAATAAGAGTCAGGACACAGCTGAGAGGAACAGGCAAGTCCCCACCTTCCCAGCTGCTGGAAATGTTTTAAAAGGTCTGCATTTTCACCACATGCAAAATCCCTTTTTCCTTTAGTCCACCCGGGTTTCTCAAAGGGTCTCCAGGGTAACTCTCAGTGTCTGTTTGGGTTTTTCCAGCAGTTTGCTGAGGTTTCCAATCCCTGCATCCCCATGTGTAACTCTTGGGTGTGGGGGACCATTTGAACACCTCATTTTACTCTGCTTTCACACTTCATTTAGGAGGATAATTGTCTCTTTGTCTCTCTCTCCCCAGGTATCATTTCAGCTTCTGTGAACCGCTTCCTGGAGATGTTCATCTCTCAGCCTTGATTGCAGAAAGCACCTACAAAGTTCTGCTTCACCTCTTGCAGTGCTGCTCCCCACCCCAAAAAAGGATAAAATAACCACGAATTGAAATCATTCCTATCTACAACTTGCAGCATGACTGTTCGCTGTGGCATGCGAATTTATTGTCATGATAATGGCAAACTCTGCAAAACATGCAATATATATTTGTTATTCATATCTTTAAAATATTAGCTGGCACATACAACGGTTTAGTAACCATGGCAACACTGATAAATTTGAAAATAATGGCTCCTATTTGCTTTGTACAGAAAGGTCAAGGACTGAACACTTGGAGCACAAACAGGAAGAGCCAATTTTGAGGATTGAGTGCTGGGATTGGTGGCGTTAGCATTCCCCATCCTGGTAACATTCACCCCTGGACACAAGGGACCCATTAGGGATTCAAAAGGGAAAATATCTCTCTTGAGTAACAACTGGAAGGCATGAAATCTCCAGTTTCTGCAAAATGTTCGATTTCCTCTTATTTTTCTCTCAACCTTCGAGTGATTTCATTTTTTCTTAAAATCACCCTAATGACCTTAAAACTTCCCCAGAGCTGGGATAATAGGCTATAGCATGACTCCACACATGGACAAATATTGACAGAGAACATTCACAGAGGAACTTGCTGCGAGCCCTGCTAGGCCTCCACCCTAATTGTTATTGCCAATACCTGTGGTAGGCTTTTTATCAGAGAATTAAATACCCTGGCATTGCCTCATGCTCGGCAAACAGGGGCTGGAAACCCAGGAAAAATAAATCTGGATGGCCTCAGTTCAGACATAACCTGGCTGTGCTGAAGTCTGGCATTTTATATGATTTAAAGCCAATATCTAAACAGGGTTTAAATTAAAAAAAATCTCTTGGCTTTAAATCAGAAATGCTAAGGAGGACTGGCTTCAAGGCCTGGAGGAGCTTAAATAAGAAATACTGCCAATATCCATGTTTTTTCCTATTTATATCAGGGACAATTTGACATCAGCAGGATTTGTCTGTGCATGAGAGTGTTCAGGGTGCTGAGTGGGAGAAGAAGAGCTCTGAGTTTTGGGAGAGCTTCAGCAGATGGAGCAGAACAAAGGGGCAAAGCCCTGGCACAGATGGGCTTTGCCAGGAGCTGGCATAATTAGAAACCAAAAGAAATAAGACACTGCCACTTGGCAAACAAAGGTAGGATGGGAATGCAACCAGGGCTCCACCTGGGCTCAGTCCCAGAAGAAAAAGTTTTGGTGAAGCAGAAGGTAGGAGAGAAGTTCAGATTGGGCACCAGGAATTTCCCTATCACTTTACACAGAAATCACAGAATTTTGGGTTTGGGTTTATTATCTTCTTTTCTTCTGTTAGAGCCAGGATTCAATACTCAAGAGATGCAGTGTTTGTGTTTGTACTCAGTTGTTTATTAATTCTTATCTACAGCACAGTCTCACAAGCTGTGAGTTTCAGCCAGCAAGGTAGAAAATAGCTCAAACTCTTTCCAAGGTCTTTTAAGCACTAATTGCCCAATAACGAGATGATACCTCAATTATTTCTACTTTTAACCCAATAACCAAATACCCATGGTCCAAAACGAGGACTTTTTCACCCAATTATAAAACATCACCCAGACCCATGAGAAGAAGATGGAAGAAGAAGAACCAACCAATGCCCCAAATCCTCCATCATGCTCTCTATATATTACTGTACACTAAACCCTTAAACTCTGAGTTTTGCACCCTGTGACATCACACACTTCTATTCAAACTACACACCCATAATCCCAGCGCTGTCACTCAATTTTGGGAGCCTTTTCCATGGCCTCAGGTCAAATGTTGTGTTTGCTTAAGGGTCAGAGCCTTTTAGCACAGAAAGTCTAAAATTCCCAGCTTCCAGGATTCCAACAGGAAGGGACCTTAGAGATCACCTTGTTCCACCCCCCTGACACTGGAGGGAAGCTTCTGATGGATGATTAAACAGGATGGGCAAGGTCATCATCTTCTCTTCTCTGGACACTCTGGGGCAAGAGGAACATTATCCTGCTGGATTTCACAGGATATTTTGGTAGCACATGTGAAAATGTAGAGATCCTCTTTCCTGCAGTGTTAAAACCACGTGAGATTGTGCTCAGCTGCTGTGTAAGGAAGGTGTAACTCATCCAAACCAAGATTTTTATAATTATTTTTGTGCTTGATTGTAGGGTCTGCAGGGTGGGTCTCTTCTTAACATTCCTCTTCGTGTCAACCTGAGCAGAGCTGGGCAATAACTCAATTTCTCACTGTCTTCCCAGTGCCTTGAATCACCAGGGATGCACTGGAGGAAGAGGAGCAGCTCGTAAATCTGTCACAGCAGAATTTTCCCTCTGCTCCCAAGCACACACGTGCTGGATCTTGTGCTGGGTGCAGGGATCTGACACACCAGAGTGTGACAGATGACACATGGCAGTGTGAGCCTCTGGAAGTGCTGGGATGTTTCTTTGAATTGAATTGCAGTTATCTCACGTGCTTGGCAATTTCGAACACTCTGTGCGTGTGTGAAGCACAATCTTTTTACAGATAATTAAATTAAAAAAAAAAAAAGAAGGAAGCCATCTAATCTAATTTTCTGCATAGCAAAAGTTATTGGTGCTTCCTAAATTAACTCCTGTTGAATTAGTACTTGTTTATGAGGGAGAAAAAAAGCCCCAAATTAATGCAAAAAACCCTAGAAGTCAAATTTTTCCGTGCCTGAAGTCTCTCATATCCAAAAATTAGTTGTTCTAATTGGTGGCTAGATCCATGTTGTTCAAAAAGCGCATTTTCATTAAAAAAAATGGATTTTGAAAAATAATTTTAGAGCAAATTTATATTTTATTTCTGCTTTATCTATCTCAATATACCCTTGATATTGTCCACTTTAATTCTGCTATCAAATAGTTAATGATATTAATTAATAATTAATTTTAACAATTAATTAATAATTAAATAATTTAATTAATAGTTACATTCTGCTAATAACTGCTAATCAAGGCAATTTTTGCATGATCCAGAGAGAAGGATTGTTGTTTTGTCACCATTTGGCCTTTAAAAACAAACACATTTCTAAATTAACTCCTTATAAAGTGCTTATAAACACATTAAAAAACACACCAGCCATTTAAAATTATTTCTATTTTTTAAATGCTTTTTTAGGTCCATTTTTCACTCTGTAACTTTTGAATATCATTACAAATGTTCGATCAAACTGTGTTTTGTTGGTTATTGTGCTGATTGTATCTTGATGGCAGGGTCACACACTCTGGATTACATTGTGACATCACAGACTATTGTTAACTGAGAATTGCTTGTTGAAAGCACAAATTATTCCTTTCTAGACCAAGTTTATTTATTTAGTTTTGTCACGACACAGGTCACAGCTTTCCAGGGGAACAAGATAGGTTTTTTGACACAATTTGTAAACCCAGAAAAGCTTAACAATACAATTAATGAGGTGAAAATAAGATCTCTTATTTCTTATGACCTAAACCCAAGAGTGAAGAGTGTGATTCCTGCTCACCCATCAGTAAAAATGAGTAGCAGGAACCCCAGGTCCACGAAAAATATCCATGTGGAGTTTTCTGTAGATGTCTGTATTTCTAAAGTGAGCAATAAAATGAAGCACGTTGAGTAGAAAATATTTTCCTTATGGAAACTCCAGCCTGGGGCAGAACTGATCTGAGACAAATTGGGAAGGGGCAGAGCTCTGCCGTGGTGAAAGAGCTACAGCTGCTGAGTGTGGTGCTTTAATCTGCCTTTCTAGTTCAGCTCCTGGAGGAGGAATAGCCAGGCATGCACGAAATCAGGGCTGGCAAAATTCCTTATGGAAAAGCTGCCTTTGGGGGTTGGCTGGAAGGTGTAGCACCTCAGTGATGCAGGGTGAGGTCAGTGCAGAAGGGACAAAGAATTTCTCTGTTATGCTTTCCTGAGGTGGTGGATAAAGAATTCATTTCGAGTCTTTAAGAGACAGAACCGCTGGGAAACATCTTAAAGCGTGATTTATTGCCTCAGTCTCGAGGAGTGAGAACGTCTTCCACTCATACACCAAGAGTTTGTGGCCAGTGGTCCTCAGTGGTCACAAGACCACAGGTTACAAGGTCTCTGAAAGATTAATTAGCCAATAAATTGCTGCCACAAAGAATGTTTTTACTTTCACACCAATCCCTAACTAATTTTTCTCATACGTCTCTGCCGCAGCGCGGACTCTCTCAACCAATCACCTAATGACACACAAACTTACAATGCTACGCCTTAAAACTTCTTATTACTTCTACATCTTAAATTTTAAACTCTAAAATTTTCCAATAAACTACAGCCAAAAAGAAAGTTTTTACTTTCACGTCAATCTCTAATTAATTTGTCTTAAACACCTCATTGGTCAGCGCAGACTCTCTTGACCAATCATCTCATGGCACACAAACTCACAGTTCTACACCTTAAAACTTCCTATTACCTTTATAACCACTTCTATATCTTAAACTTTAAACTCTGAAGTTTTCCACTACTTAGCTTAATGTGTGTTTCTATGTAAACTACAAACTCACATTCTTACTTACGGTCTCTAAACTTGGAACCCTTTTCCAAGGCCTCAGGTCTAACCCTGCATTCATTTTTGTACTTTGGCCTGCATGCACAAGATTTTGGGAATTTTCTGGGCCTGGAATTCTCACAAATTCCTGCTTGGGTAGCTCCATCAGCCTCATCAGAGTGGTGCTCCAGCCCCATTCCCAGCTCCATCCCTTCCCTGGACACCCTCCAGCCCCTCAATATCCTCCTTTTATCAAGGGGCCCTAAAATGGCCCCAGGATTGAAGGTGTGGCCTCACCAGGGACAATCAATTCTCTCCTCCTGCTGGCCACACTGTGGAATATTTTAAATTTTAAAATTAAAAAAATTTAATCAATTTTTTTTTTATTAAAAGCTGACAACATTTCATTGATTTTAGTGGACTTTCAATGCAACCCATTTTCATTATCATAAATAAATTCTGTTAATCTCTTGAGGTCTCAGTGCCAGCACTGAAAAATTGTCTTTGAAGTACACAAAGAAATTGTTAATCTTAGCAGTGAAATAATGAATGAAATGTCATTGCTTTTGTTACTGTTGGAAGAGTTTATTTATTTAATCTATTTTTAAATAAAGATTTAAGTTCCATTTTGTAGCAGCAGTCTCTGAGCTTACACGAACATGTGTTTTCATCCAAAATAAAATGTCACCTTCTGTTCCTGAAGAGTTTGATTGCTGTTGGGAGAAAGAAGAGACTGCATTTTGTTTGGACAGCCATGAATATCATCTAGTGAAAGAAAAACAAATAAAATCAACCACAACAGAATGATTTGGTGAGAGTTCAATTTATCTTTAATTCGCAATGCCATATCCTGTTAAATTTTGGATATTTGGGATCAAAATATTTGCTACAGGGCCAAAGACATCCAAATTCAGCCTGTGAAGAGGCAGCTCGAGTTTTTGAGGTTCCAGGTCCAATTATCCCACTTAAATTGCCACAGTGGAGTCTCTTGCCTCCCCTCCAGTCTGGTCCTCATCATGATGTTGATATTAAACCCTCAGAGGTACTCAATGATTCCTCAATCCCTGCTGGGATAAAAGGTGTGGGATTAAAGCCCCAGGGCAAAGCAGGAGTGGGATTTGCAGCCCCAGAGAAGGGTTCTCAGGCACACAAAGGTTTGTGATGACACTTTGTCTGACTAAAGAAGCCCTAACTTTGATGTGGAAGCAATTCAAGGTTCCTCAGGGTCACTTCAAGAGAGGTATTGAGTGGTGTCCCTTCAAATGAAATATGAAATTACTCACAAGATTTTTATTTATTTATTTATTTATCTCCTGGGAAGGAGAGAGTTCTCCCCGTGTAACCTGCTCCCTGCTACTCATGCTGTGAAATTCGACCTCAGTGACACAATTCCTCTCTTTCTATCAGTGTCAGGAAGAATTAAACCATTTTCAAGCTGATAAAGACTGGAGAAAATTATCTCAGACCGTGCAATCCTAGATTCTTTCTGATATAGCACCCACTGTAAATTCTGAGTTTTGGAATGGGGGTTTTGAGGATTTTTTTTCCTTCAGAATATTCATCTTTCTTAGAATTGACACATCAGATTATAACTGACACTATAATTCGTACATTAACACTTCAGGATCTTCTGATTTTAAATATTACTTTAATAAGTCATTTTTCCTCCTGTTTCTCCAAGGAACTCCTGGTGAGGAATGGCAGGAACAGCAGGAATTCCCTGCTGGAAAGGATCTGAACATGCATCCCCCTGCTAAGAGCTGGCATCGATTTCCCATTTGCAGATACCAACTCTGCAAAAAGATGTGCAGGAGGAAAAGGCAGCTTCCTACGCTTGCCCTGCCACCTTTGCTGCAGAAGGACATTTGGGATTGCAGCAGGAGAACATTTTGGGTTGCAGCAGGAGGACATTTTGGTTTGCTGCAGATGAATATTTTGGATTGCTGAAGAACAATATTTTGGGTTGCAGCAGAAGAACGGTTTTGATTCCTGCAGATGAACATTTTGGATTGCAGTAGAAGGACATTTTGGATTGCAGTAGAAGGACATTTTGGATTACTGAAGAAGGACATTTTGGATTACTGAAGAAGGACATTTTGGATTACTGCAGATGAACATTTTAGATTTCTGAAGAGAAACATCTAGGATTGCTGCAGAAGGACATTTCGGATTGCTGCAGATGAACATTTCAGATTTCTGAAGAGAAACATCTAGGATTGCTGCAGAAGGACATTTCGGATTGCTGCAGATGAACATCTTGGATTGCAGGAGATGAACATTTTGAATTGCTGAAGAAGAATATTTTTGATTTCTGCAGAAGGAGAAGTGGTGCCTGAGACCCTGTCAGTGCCTCCCATGGCAGCAAATCCATCCTGGCTCATTCCTTATACAAGGCAAGCAGCCCCTGGGGGATGAGATCTTTTGGAGAGCTCCACAAACAGGACTTTTTGATGTCTCTGCAGAAGGCTGAGCCTTGAAACGTGGCATTTGTTATTATTATTATTAATACTATTAAATTAATTCTTTGTTGTTAGCACTGTGGTGGGTTGACACTGGCTGGATGGGCAGCCAAGCCATTCTGAGAGTCCCCTCTTCTTCAGGGGACAGAAAAGTTTCATGAGCTGGGACAAGGACAGAGACACATCAGTGGCCAAATGGAGTCACAGGCAAAGCAGATTCAAAGTCAGGGATGTTAATTGAATTTATTATCAACCAACTCAGAGCAGGATAGTGAGAAGTAAAATAAATCTTAAAAATGCCTTTCCCCCATCCCTCCTCCTTCCCAGCTCTACACCATCCCCTCAAAGGAGATGGAAATGGGCATTGGGATCATTCCCATGTTGTTCCCGTCACTTTTTAGGGAGAGGAGCCAGAGCCCTTCCTCTGCCCCACTGTGGGGTCCCTCCCACAGGTCACAGCTGATCTCCACATGAGATCTATTATCTGCCTCATAAAGGTGGAGAAAAACATTTCTGCCTTCCATAATCAATGGGGGGTGAGGCAGGAATGACTGAACTGTCTGACCAAACCATGATCACAGATTTAGGACAAAGGCTGCTTCAGTCACCCAGGCTAGAAGGGAATCCTTGCTCATGGGGCTGAGGGTAACTGGAGCTGCCTCAGTCCCTGAGAGCCCTGCTGGCTGCTGGAACTGGCCTGCTCTTGAACAATCACTGCTGAGGAGGAGTTTTGACCTTTTCATCTGCTGTTTTGTCTCCCACATAACACTACTGCAGGCCGTGCTTATGTCTGTTCATTTTTTTTTCTCCTTGACAGATGGTCTGATACAGCCCTTAATTCTTGACAGCAAAGGAGCAATATGTATTTCCCTGACATTCCTCTTTATCTTAATTTATTTTATTGTGCTTCAGAGTCCCAGAAGTATTACTGTAAAGCTTGTTTTAATGGTACCCCTGAAATCCCAAGAATTAAAGTCAGTTGAAGGGGAATATATGTGATATCTTATTATGGTGTTAAAGGGTCTCTCCCAGGTTAAGCAATCTGTTTCACTAATATGCTCCTTCTGCATTTTCATTCTTTTCTGACTCTGCTGCAGCTTAACAAGATGTTTCTATCTGTCAGGTAATTCTTCCAAGATCCTCTCCTTCTTTCCATTTTGACATGTAAATGTAAAATATCTTGCTGGTGACATTTGAATAACTTTTAGTTCAAATTTTAGAATTGTAATTCAAAAGCTTAAATGCCATGATAGGACAAGGGAGAATGGATTTAGACTTAGAGAGAGGAGGTTTGGATTAGAAGTTATGGAGGAATTATTTCATGTGAGGGTGGTGAGGCACTGGAACAGCTTCCTAGAGAAGCTGTGGCTGCCCCTGGATCCCTGGAAGTGTTCAAGGCCAGGCTGGACAGGGCTTGGAGCAACCTGGGATAGTGGAAGGTGTCCCTGCCCATGCTGGGGTGTGTAACTAAATGATCTTTACAGTTTTTTCCCAACCATTCTGTGACCTCGTGCTCCTTGTCCCTGTTTTTTTCCAAGGGTCATTCCCACCACTCAGTTCCCCTTTGAGGGCTTTGTGGCTTTGGTATCTCACTGCTTTAAACTGCTCAGAATGTGCTACAAGCTCTGTGGACTCTGCTAAAACACAGATTAGTCCAGTATTGATTGCACAGGATGGGCATTGAAGCATCACCTCAGGTAAAGCTCCTGTCTGGAGCTAGAACACACTGCACTGACAATGGGTGCAGCTGAAAACGCTCGCCAGGGTTGGCTCGTGCCCTTGGGCTGCAGCAGGAGAGCAGCTGGATCAATACATTTGACACATTTCCCATTACCACACTGAGGTCAAAGCCACTGTTCACCCTCAGGAATTGCTGTGCTGCCAGGCTGACACAGCAGCAAAATGCAAGGAACAGACATGGGAGCTCTTCAGCTCAGCAAAATGACCTCATCAAGAGGGCAACAGGGAGTGCTAAAAAGGAGCTAAATGGGGGAAAAAAACCCCATAACCCCAGCTCTGAGTGATGTCCACAGAAATTCAGCTTCCAGCTTATGTCATGCTTTGCTTCTGTGTCTGCACCACATTTGAATGGTCCTGAAGTTGAGGTTTTTTGGCTGGAAAAACCTTAAATACACATCAACTCTTTTCCTTTTTTCATGGTGGGAGGCAGAAAACCAATAATGTTTAGGCTAAGGAGTTTAATTCCTATCAATTCACTTGAACTCCTGCTCTCAAGTATCTCTTGGAGCACTTTTCTTTTTGGATGCCTTTCTTGTTGTGAAGGGCCCAAAGCTGACCCCAGGATTTGACACAGAGGGACAATCCCTGCCCTGGTCCTGCTGGCCACACTTGGTGGCACAGGCCTGGTGTCATTGTCCTTCTTGGATAGCTGGGCACTCCTGGGTGTGGGAAATGGATTTGTAGAGATTAATCTGAACCTGGGCTCATGATCAGCCCCACATCCAGTAAAGGATGGAGATTCTCCTCAGCCCTCCAATTGTTGTTGATCTATTTACGGAAAACTCTCCTTTTATTCCTGAGTTCTGTTTTTTTTTTTTTT
>VWYP01029560.1:24082-36532 GCA_013400435.1 Pycnonotus jocosus
TAAAAAAAAAAAGTAATTATTTGGATCATCACACCTGGGTCTTGATCCTGTGCCACGGCCCAGCATGAAAAGAAGGTAGCTACTCCATATCCACACAAATTGAGAATTTTATCCAAATAATCAGCACAACAACGTCTTTAAAGAGAGCTGAAAGTCATCCAGAGAAAAAGCAAACAAACTGCAGTAATTTCTCTGCTTGTCAAAAGGCACTTGACAGAATTAACCAAAATTAGTGTGGATATCTCCAGTTCCTGAGTAAATGTGGCTTTAGTTCTCATTTTGCTTTCATAATTGGGACAAGACGCGGTGAAATTGTCTGGACGCCTCCGTGTTAGAAACAAATTAGTTCCTCTTCATAATCTCTCAAGAAGAGGGACTGAGCAAAACCTTCTGCTTTCTGCTTATTTACTGAGGCTCTGCAATTATAACCAGGCAAACACAACTTGCTAAATAGCCAGAATACAAATGGAAAATTTAATCTCTGAGGAGCTGCCTTCGGGCACAGACAGTAATTCAGCTGCTCACACCTATTTGCATTTCGTCAGGTGGGAACATCAGAGCTCTGCCACAACATAAGCAAACGTGGTTTGGACTGAAAGAAGTGCAGTGAGGGGAGAGTTTCAGATTCTCAGGAGCTTGAGATCATCTGAGATTACCTAATTCTGCTCAGGGTCATCCTCAAGGAGATCACAAGCCCCACTTTGACCAAAATGCCCAAGAATTTTCCTCTAAAAAGAGGCATTAGGCTTGCTGGAGATGGATTGATGCAAAGGAAGTGATGGGAGCATGGATTGGATGTTGGGGTAAGTTGGCCAGTGCTCAAATCCAGACTGACCCTGAGATCTGCAGGAGCAAACATGAGATTGGGGAGTTTTTAACCAAATCTACCCCCTTCTCCTCACCTCAAAATCCAAGTTTGTCATGTCAGATGGGAATGCTCTTTACAGGGACATCCCTCAGCAGTTCTACAGACATTACCCAGCTTCCCAACCCTTTTTCCTAAGGCTTCCTTTTCTTTCCTATTTGTATCCTCATTTCCCCCACCTCAAAATCTTCAGGATAATGGATTATCTTCTAGTAACTCCAATATTATTTTGCTCTCTCCCTTTAACCCCACTGATCTCTCTGTTCGTTTCACTGATCCTATTGGGGCTGAACTCCCTGTAAATCCTTTTCTCTGCATCCCATCCCACCTTTTAGCTTTCCTGGGGTTCCCATCCCACAAAAACCGAAAAAGCCTTTCAAATTTCAATCAGCACATGGAACAGCACTATCACCTTCCCTGCACTCAAAATAAGGAATAGTTATTATCTATCCAAAGGCAAGAAATTAACTTTGCACTCAGGAGCTTTAATTCTGAAGCTCCTTAGACTCACCTGGTTTCTCTGAAACTCACCTTGATTTATGAACACAAGGTTCACCAACCATGGTGAAAAAGGTATCTCACACATCACTTCTCATACCCTTAAACATGTATTTTTTTGTTCCAAAAGACCCCAAGTTTATTTGTTTGTTTCTTTGTTTGCTTTGTTTGTTTGTCTTTAAGGAATGCAACAAATAATACTCTTTGCTCTGGGAAGGTGATTACTCTTCAGGGCAGTCTCTTGAGTATTCATATTCCTCAAAAAAATAACATAATTTTTCACATAGTTAATAAAAAAAAAGGAAGTTAGAGGTCAAGAGTCGAACATCCATTGATGTTCCAATATTCTATTTTTTTATTGCCTTTGTTTGCAGTGAGAGAACAAAATTACAATGACTGGATTTTTTTTTTAAATAAAATTGGATTATAGTGTTGGTAGATTGATGACTCTTGGCACTCAAAACCCTTGAACAAGCCCTCAAATAAAAAATGCTGAAAGGAGCCCCTCTTCTATTAAAGTTAACTTAAATTTTAGTGATGGCTTCCCAAGTCCAGCATTTCAGTGTGTGCCAAGTGTTCTTCAAAGGGATTTGATGATGCACTTCACACCTTGACTTCGACAGAAAGAAAAGTCTTGTCCATGTTTCTTCCACGACTCCAGAGTTCCTTTTGGTGATTGTTTGCCTTCTCACTTGTCTTCCCTCAAAATATGAAGAATTCAGTCCTAAAAACTCCAGCTAAGTTTTTTTCTCTTCTTTCTCACTTTTCCACCATCCCTTTCAATGAGTCCTTGTGAGGGTCAGTTCTGCAGCGCTGCTGACCCTGAGTGGGGGACTCTTAGCCAGTAAAATCATCTGCACAGCTGAGGTGTTGGCTGCCTTGTCCACTCCTAAATTCCATTTCTTTCTATCTCAAGGAATATCTCAAGCATTTGGAATTCTGATTCATTGAGTGGGGTTTCAGTTCTCTGGAATTATCTAGGTCCAGCTGTACAGGAGTGCTGTGGTTTAAACCCAGCCAGGAACTCAACACCACACCACTCACTTACTCTCTGCTCCCAGCAGGATGCAGGGAAAATAAATGGGAGGGTAAAAGTGAGAAAAATCACAGGTTGAGATAAGAACAGTTTAATAACCGAAATAAAACAATAATTGTGACAAAAACAAGAACAATAATAGCAATAACCATAACCATAGCAACAATAACCGTAATCATACCCTAAATATAGTGAAGAGGGAAGAAACTTTTTAAAAGACAGAGCACAATAAACCTGCAGAAAAACAAATGGTGCAAATGAAAAACGATTTTTCATCACCAACCAAGCAATGCCCAAGCAGCCGTCCCTGGCCAAATTTCCTGCTAGTTTATATGCTGAGCATGTTGCCATAGGGTCTGGAATACCCCTTGGGACTGTTGGAATCAGAAAAAAAAAAATGACCTTGACTCTGTGCAAGTGCTGCTTACAAATAACTAAAACATTCACGGAATTATCAACCCTGTTTTCAGCACATTTCCCAAACTTAAGCTCATATTAGCAACCATGAAAAAAAAAATTAATGCTGCTCCAAAACCAGTTCAGCACATGGGGTTTTTGCTGTGAAGGAGAGAGGAAGGGTAACTTGTTCCCTAGAAGTCTAAATTCCTTTGAAGCCTTAATTCCTTAACACCTCCATTGGGACAGACAAGAACAGAGGTTGGCTACCATCATAATGGGGTCAAATTAACAGGGATCCATGACTTTTGTATGCTTTTCTCCCTTGTGTCATCGCAGAAATCCTTCCTGACCTCATGGATTCCTCTCACAGAATTCACCACAATAAATACTGGCTGCAGCAATACATTATTTACAACACCAGGTTAGATTTGATTTACTCCCTGGAACTGAATTCCTTACCAGTTCCCGGGGAGACACAGTAATTGAGAAGAACATTCCTTTTCCATAAAAAAAAACCTAGCAGGACTTTCAAAAATCCAGCATCTCCAGTACAGACCCAAAGGCATTTCTGGGGGCTGTTCAGTGTCCTGAGTTTCCAGGAAGGTCATTAAACTTTAAAGCTGTAAGTGGCTAATAAATTTTAAGTTCTATGCCCCGTAAATAGAATCCAAGAGAAATTTGGATCCTCTTGCACTGACTTAATATAGGCACTGTCCCGCTGCAGTAAATCTTTCCTCTGTGCAGTGATTACAGCTGTGATTTAGGATCATTTCAGACACCTACAGTAAATAACAAGGCTTTTCAGTGGTTGTTATGTGGTCATATATCCTGCAGCCGTCCCATTCAATTCTTTCTTGAGGATTGATTTTAGGGGACCTACAGGAGATTGTCTGGAATGGTTGACACACAACTTTTCCTTGCTTTTTTGTGGAACTCTGTCACAGACACACCTACACAGGTTCCTGGGCTCCCTGCCCAAACCAGCAAGTCCCTGATACAGCCTTGCACGTGTCCAGAATGGAATGAGACACCTGAAGATGTATGAAGTCTCTGAGGGTGTCCTGCACTTCTCAGAATGGCATAAAATAATTGTGAGACTGCTCTTCAGGTGTGTTTTGTAAAAGTAAAAGGTTTAATAAATGAAAAATAATAAACAATACAGAAACAAAAGAAAAAGCCGAGCACAGGTGTCAAAGAAGGCTCTGACACCTTGTGAAGACGCCCCAAAAAGCCCTTGAGTTCCTTTGTGCTCCTTCTTAAATACTTTATGTTTTAGGAGTGACAATTTGGCTTGCTGCCAATAGAATCCTGCTACATTCCAAGGAACAGCTAAAGAGACCTCTCAGCGTTTTTATCTTGGCATTGAGTCAATTACTGTCAGGAAAGCAAAGACGTTTCTGAGTCCTTCGTCTTATAAGAAATGCAAGGGGTGAGTCTTAAACCTTTCCCTATATGGAAACACCTGCTGGGGGTATGAGGTGCATTCCTACAAATCCCCTTCAGGAAAGCATCCAGAAGCTGTTGGCAGGATAAACTCGGCTCCAAATTGGCTCCAAGCAGTTACGGATGTGAATCCTGTCTAGTTCTGCTGCCCTTCATCCTTCAGTGCTACCCCAGAAAGATCCATGCATTCCAACAGTTTTATTTCAAGCCTATAAATGTGTGATTCAAATGTGCCCTCGTTGTCATCCTGTAGAGAGACAGGGCTCTGGAATGTTACAACTGTGTGCACTCACATGAACAAAACACCCCAAAAACCCCTCCAGTAATTCCATTTCAGTGGCTCTCCAAACCATCTCCACCTCTCCTCACCTTCATTCCTCGCTCAGATATGGAATCACTGAATCATTGAGGTTGGGAAAACTCTCCCAGCCCATGGAGCCCAAGCTGTGCGTGATCCCCACCCTGTCCCCAGCCCAGAGCACTGAGTGCCACCTCCAGGAATCCCTGGGACACCTCCAGGGATGGGCACTCCAAACCTCCCTGGGCAGCTCCTGCCGAGGTCTGAGCACCCTTTCCATGGGGAAATTCCTCCTGGTGTCCCACCTGAGCCTGTCCTGGCCATTCATTCCCTCTCCTCCTGTCCCTGTTCTCCAACCCCAACCTTGGCCGCCCGCTCCTGTCAGGTTCTGCACAAAACCAAGCTCAGAATCAACAAATTCCATCCTCTGCTGCCAAAAACTTCCAAACTTTTGTGCAGAAAACCAAAAGTGAGAGGAACAATTTGTCTGAGATTGATTTCCTGCTTTGTGGCAGCAATAGTAATAAAGCAAATTTCACATATTTACCCTGGAAGATGCAGCAATGGAATTAAGAGTGCCATGTCTAAATGCAAGCTGTGTTTTTTGGAAATATTTTTCTCTTTGTTCTTCATCAACTGCTGAAAAAGTGCAGTTGAAACTTGCTTTCCTTTTTTTTTTTTTTTTTTAATTGCTATGTTAGGGAAAAGAAAGTATTAAAAATTTATATTTAATAAGAGAGTAAAAACTGCCAAATTTAAAAATAAAGGGAAATGTAGGTGTTGAAGTAATAATACAGGAAACATTTTAGGTTGGTTTTTTTTTCTTTATTAAAATGATTTCAATTCTAATTAGAAAATAAAAATAATGGCTTTTGGGTGTTCTTTTTCAAAAATAAGTTTCTGCACTTTTTCTTTCTCCAGGTCTACCAGTCACTACTTCTTTAGGAATTAAAGGAAACAGATTCTTAGAGAAACAATGGTAAGACTGTGAGGCAGCTACACATAATTTCAGATTAAATTGTGTTCAGCCTGTCTTCTATCACAACTGCTTTTAGTGCTTGTTGGGATGTGGAAATGTTTCTGTAGCAGCTAAAAATAAAGAGCACTTGAGCAGGAATGGAGTGAAAAGCCATTTTTTTCTGTGTTTTAAAGTGTTCTGTACATCACACACTTAAGGCATCGTTGAGATTTTATTAGGTGGAAACAGAAACCTCTTTTTTTTGTGGAATGTCTAGGAGCAAAAATGGTTTTCGAGCAAGAAAAAGAGTGCAATTTTATGTTTTAAATACAACACAAATTCTATGACATTTTCAATTATTGCAATGTTCAAAACATTTTTTATTTAATGTCAGGCATAAAATAATACACAATGTGTATAGACTATATACAGTATATATCTTTTAAAAGAGGACCAAAAGGGAACAGTTAGAACGAAACATAAATATTTTGACATTGGAGGAGTCCTCGATCCAAAATTTACCTTGCCTTTACCTTTTTGGTTTTGCCTTTCACTTCTCAAGTCTGTGTAGCTCCATGAAATATTTGGCCTTGAGTCAAGGTTTTTGTTGCTTTTTTTTTTCAGGAAAAGTGTTTTACTGGATCATTTCCATGGATGTCAGCACCTGGTTTTGATGGAAAAAGTCAAGATCGTCCTCTGGTTGAGTATTTATTTATTCAGGTGTGTGTCTGGAGAAAGTTCTTCCTTGTTCCTTTCCTTCTTTAGATGGTCTGTACAATATATCACAGTTTTTCAGACTAAGTCAGAAAATTTAGATTTAGATGGGTTTTTTTATACATTTATTCAAATTAGATGAAGCCAGGCTTTGTGAGACATTGATTAGAAAATTTTAATAACAAACAAAATGGCTAAAAATGTAACAGAAACTATTTCATCCCTCAAAATGGACAACCTTGGCTTTTGAAGGGGTGTTTCTTCCTTTTCTCTGAGCACACAGGAACAGGTATTTAAGGTGGCCAGAGCACACAATTTTTCAGTTGACTTAATTAAGGTAAAAGGAGTTTAAGTCCATTTTCTAAGCATTTTTTCTGCTGCTAATTTCAGTATTTGTTGTGGGTTGGGTTTTCTTCTGGGGAGAGGGATTTTTAATCTTTTTTCCTTCGCTTTGTGTTTTGAGGGTTTTTAAAATATTTCCTTTTTTAATTTTTCTTTTTGAAGATGTGACTTTTTTTTTTTCCCCACTTATTAAGGTTATTTGTTTCAGGATGGTAAAACATCACAACCAATACAATGCATGAAATATGGTGTGGGAATTCAGAGAAAAGCACTTCATTTTTTAAACTTTTTAGTTTTATTTTGAATTACTGAAGTTCCCACTATGAATTATTCCACTATTTCCTGAGTGTTTCCTATGCCAAAAGTGTCTGTTAACAGACAAGCAAAAAACGAGTGGCTTTCATTCTTTATCCAATGGCAAAATCCATTTTGCAGTGGTAAGACAAGGAATAATGGGTAGGAATTAAAAGAAATTTAGGGGAATTTAGGTCAGATATTGGGCAAAAATTGTTTCCTGTGAGGGTGGGGTGGCCCTGGCACAGGTTGCCCAGAGAAGCTGTGGCTGCCCCTGGGTCATTGGAGGTGTCCAAGGCCAGGTTGGACAGGGCTTGGAGCAACCTGGTTGTGGAACTACAGGAGCTTGGATTGAGACAATTTGTAAAATTTTAAAATAAATTTACACCAAAGGAACTTAATTTCATCCTTTCATGTTTACTTGGGTGGAAATGGATCAAAATCACACCCATAGCTTGAATTTCTAATAGTCACATTCGGATCTTCAAGATTAGAACAGAAATTTAAAGAAGTCAACAGCGTCAACAAGAATCGTCTTTACTGGAAGTCAAATTCAATATTTTTTCCAACACATTTTGTTTCATTTTAACATCCAGCACAAGCAGGGCAGACAACTGGGGATACCATCATCACAAAGTCACCCTTGGACACTCCAGGATCTCCCAGTCTCTTGTACTTGTGTTCAGCGCTGGACACAGCACTCCAATTGTCCCACCAGAGCTGAGCTGAGGGGAGTTTACCCAGAAAAACTCTGGATAACTCATCCCTGGAAGTGTCCAAGGCCAGGCTGGACAGGGCTTGGAGCAACCTGGGATAGTGGGAGGTGTCCCATGGCAGGAGGAGGTCCTGATCTTTCAGGTCCCTTCCAATCAACCCATTCTGAGAATCAGAGAAGGATCATCTCCCTCGAGCTGCTGGCCATGGCTCTCTCAGTGCAGCCCAAGATGCTCATGGCATTTTTTTGCCACATGGACACAATCAGGCTCATGGTCAACTCCTCATCCCGAGGCCTCCAAGGGACTTTCCTGCCAAGTTACTCTCCAGCCTGTTGGTCCTTGGTTCATCCTTCTGAGTGGAGTTATTCCCCTTCAAAAACTAAAATGAAATATAAAACTGACTTAGATTTAACACTGAAATATTCAGATGCTGCTACATGAATCACTCTGGTGGCAATGTACCTGCACCTAATTCCTCTTGGCTTTAATGCGTTCCAACAGGAAGCAAGTACTTATAGACCTTGCAAGGGCTGGAATTAATCAGTCTGCTAAAAATCATAGAGAATATGTATGAAGGTAAAAAACCCTCAATCATTGATCATTTTTCTGTCTCTCAGAATTACCAGAGTCTTCAGAGCTTCCTGATCGGGTCCATTTTAAATCACCTCAGCCTGACTTTTGATGCTGCTGTTTGCTTCAACCCCCTTTAATCTTTGAAGAAAACTGTTCCAGTCTGCAAATTGAATGGATCATCACTGAATCAAAATCTAAGGAGGGACGTGAAGCTCTGCTGGACCGACTCTGCCTCCCACTGCCTTCATTATTTCATGCAACACTTGAAAAGTGGCCTAAACTTATGGGAAATTACAAATCTCCTCAGTGCTTTGAGCAGAAGGAACAAATCTATTGCCAGGGCAGTTTTTTTTTTTTTAAATCAGAGCCCTTTGTTCCATATGAACAAGTGTGTGCTTAAGTCATTTTGCTTTTCAGAGTGCAGAAAATCACCCCTTTAATTTATTCTTCACACCTGAATGAGTCTCACCTCCAGCAGGAACTTTGATACCTTCTCAGTGAAAATGAGAGCATTGTTCCTCGGGGCACATCACACACCAAAGCTGCTTGGAAGGAGAAAATGTTGCACAAGACTGGGATGGAGAATGACAGGTGAAAGTTCTCCCTCTTTTCAGGTGTTTTCTTTGTGGGGTCTTGGCCAACATTTGACACCTTTGTCAAACTGAATGAAACTTTCTCCTTGAGCAACCCCACAGAAACCAAAGGAACTCTCTGTGGAAGGTGTTCTGCTCCCAGAGAGCAAAGAGGTTTTGATCTGTGAAAGATCAAAATTTTTATTTAGGCAAGAGCATATCCTGCTGGAGAAGATTTGGGCAGACAGATGGCTTAAGAGGCTTGTGGTAGATCGAGGAACAGACCTCACTGTTTGGGACTCATTCTCCTTTATTTTCCATGCTGTGGCCTTTAGCTACCATCAAGAGTTGTATCTGGTGGTGCTCACCCTTTGTGTGGGGTGATGCCATTCCCCTGTCTCATCTAGAGGTGTGCAAAGCAGGTTTCTTCTCACATTTTACACTAATTTATCTAGTAGGTCAATTTATTATTACTGTTTTCTCTTCCTTTTCAAAGGAAACCTTCATTCTAGGCCCTGGAAGGAACTGCACTGGAGCGTTGTTGCAGACAAATAGAGATATTCTAAAAGAAAACCTTACAAAATATAGTTTAGGCCCTGCTACTCTAGCTAAGCTAGAAGTAGCTTGTAAGTTCCCATGAAAAATAATTATAAGAATGAACACAACCTGTTCTTAAAGAGAAAAATAAGTTTGCACCTGCATAAACAATGAATCTGTTCCATGAGAATCAGTGAAAAATATGTAAACATATCCAGAGAGAGAAAATTTAATAAATATATGCAATGGCCCTTACCAACCAATAAACTAAGTTTCACTATATTGCTAACCAGTTAAGTTTAACACGGTGCCTTCTGATATTTCCTATAAATACAAGCTTTGTAAATATAGAATTGGCTTTTCCACACGAGAAAATAAGTCCCATCTACTTACTTATTACAACAAGGTGTGACCGAGTTTTGAGTGTGTTTTTGCGCCAAATGATCCTCAGAGGTCTCTTTAAATATAAACCAGTCTGTGTTTATGGCCTGAAGCCAAGGCAGGAATATAAAAAGCTGTAAATCCAGGCAGTAACTCTGAGCTGGCATTGCTGGGGTGGTGCTCTGTGCGTGATGAGGTTCTTCTGTTCAGACCAAAATGAGTAATGTGTCTGTCCCCCAACATGCAGGACATCCCTGCACTTCATGGGACACAGGCAATGGGAGGGGAAGGGGAGAAAAGGACAGTGGTACAGGCTCCAGGCAGAAATTTTCTTGCCTTTCCAACTAAAGCTTCCCTCAGATAAGTAGATTCTGTGAGCCTGGGGCCTAAAGCTCATCCTATTTATTGCACACGTGAGTGCTTTGTCGTTCTCTTTGTGGTTCTCATCACCATCTGAACACAGATGGTTCAGACTCGTTTCTCAGTTTGCACCTGCAGTCTGTGATTCCAGCAAACCTTTTGGTGTTATCCCAGAATGCCAGAATGGTTGGATTGGGAGGCACCACAAAGATCATCTTGTTCTACAACTTCTACTATCCCAGGTTGCTCCAAGCCCTGTCCAACCTGGCCTTGGACACTTCCAGGGATTCAGGGGCAGCCACAGCGCCTCTGGGTAACCTGTTCTGCTGCCTCATCACCCTCACAGCCAAGAATTTCTTCCTCATACCTAATTTAAATCTCTCCCTTTTTACTTTAAGGCCTTTCCCATTTACACTTGCCCATGTAAAACATCACTCTCCCTCCTTTTCCACAGCCCCCTTTAGGTACTGGTGATGCCTTGGGAAGGCTGAGCTGGAACAGAGGCTGGAGAGACCTAAAAGAATAAAGCAGATATTTACTGAAAGGCCTCTAGGATACACCTTGGGCAGGACAAGAGCCTGGCCAGGGCTACACCCAAGGTGGACCCAAAAGGGTCACAAAATGGACAGCTGGTCACGAGATCTTACATTTTTATAGGTTTTGGTCCATTTGCATATTGGGGTTCAATTGTCCAATTCCAGCTTCAAGTTGTGAGGTCTCATCCTTCTTTTTCCTCCTTTCAGTCCATCATTGTGCTGTTGGCCTGAAAGTTGTCCTTGGTCTTCAGCAGGAAAAGGATTTGTTTTGTCTCCCTGCTCTGTGAAGAGCACTTAATATGAGGCTCAGAACTACACACCTAGACAGCACAGAATCTGAAATACATGAAAGCTAAAACTTCAGGCATCGCTGGAAGGGACTCTGAGGTGTCCCCAGAGCCTTCCCTTCTCCCTGAATAATCCCAGCTCCCTCAGCCTGGCTATTGAAATGGGCTTTTTAAAAACCCCACCCAGGTGTTAAAAGCAGTCTGATTTCTTCTCACGTAGGATCCAAGCCAAACCAGGTTTTTATGATGACACCACATCTACCTGGCACAACTAAAATCAAAATAATGGTTCAAATCAAAACAGACCCAGTTTCTAAGGCCTTGTTAGAAATCACCAATAAAATACCCACCTAAATATACCCTTGAAAATGTCAGAATATATTCCACACTCCTGCCTGCTGTCCTTAGTGCTATGAAATGCATCCCTTGGCACCAGTGGCTCTATGTCAGCATCACTGCGTGTACAGACAATGGAGCACAGAACAGAAAAAGGAAAATTTTCTTTCTGCAGGAGATGACGTAAACAAATGTAGGAGAAAAAAACCCCATTTTGCTTCCCCTCTCAATTTATTTCAATCCAAGCTGCCCTACTTCATCTATTAAGCATCTGCTCTTGATCTCTGTCAGAACAGGATCTTGCTTTGGGCAGACTCTCAGTTCTTGTGCACAGAAGGGAATAACTTGATTTACTTTGCCAGAGTTCTTGGCAGTTCCTGACCCCCTTAAACTAAAGTAACTCCCACTTCTGTCTGGGGCAAACTGTGTAAAAAGCTGGCAGATTCGTGTTATTTGGCTCTCAGGTAGGAATCAAAATTTTGCTACCACAAATTGTATCTTCTGTCTGCACAACTCCCAGTATGAAAGGAAGGGAATGTAGGGATAAAATGTGAAATAAAAAGGGAAAACCTTCAGGAACTGTATTTGCCCTTCTGTCATCCTGATTCTTGCATCCCATAATTTTCTGCTGTATCTATTTTATCTATTTTATCTTTTTATGAGAAGGGAGAGGGATAGGAGGTGATGAGCACCTGGGTTGGAAGGATGCAGCAATGGGAGTTGCACAAACCCAAGGGAGGAAGCATTTTTAATTTCCTCAGCTTTTCCTGAGGAAAAAAAGGACAAATTGTCTAATGTGGCTCTGCGTCATTTTATCCACATGCAAAATGTGGAGTGCAACATTAATTTCTCAGCTGTGTATGAAGCACTGTGTCAAATTGGGAAAAAAAGCCATCATAGAGTAAAAAAAAGGCTCTGCACAACAAGATGATGTTTTTGATGATAAAAGGGACAGTTCTTTATCAGAGAACTGTCTGATATAGCAATTCAAATCCTCTACTATATCTCTTTGGTAAACTCCCTTGGATCACAACCTTTATTTACAATGTGGCTGCAAAAATATGTGAGCGAGAGGGTGACGAGCCTCTGAACAAAACCCTGTCTCTGAATGGCCTTGCTTTGACACAGTGGGACAGAGGAGTTTCCATTTCAGGTTTTAAATGGGGTATTTAAGGCTGAAGAGGGGAATGGAGACAAAACTCCAAACCCCACAAGCGTGTGCAGGTGCCTGCTGTGCCACCAGGCTGCTGCAGCCTTGCAGGAAAATGTCACCTCTGTCCTGGGTTGCAATGCAGGATGAGACCA
>VWYP01029565.1:0-28930 GCA_013400435.1 Pycnonotus jocosus
TGATGCATCGCCTTGGCTTGTCAGACTGGTCCTTCTGTGGTACAGATTATGTCTGAGTCTGTCTGCGTTTGCTCAGTGTTTGAGATAAGGAAGGACTTTGAATCTTGCTAAAACCCCTTAAGGAAACCAGACACCTGAACTGCAAACAGATGACATAAGCAGCAGCAGTCAATAATTTGGAAGTTTATCTCTCACTTGTACAATTCAGTGGGTGTTTAAACATTGATTTTCTTGAAATTAGAATCAGGCTCCAAGGTTCTAGATTAATTTTTAACTAATGTATAGGAGGAAATGCTCCATTAAATTTCTGCTACTGTATTACTTGTCACAACACCAACACCACCTTCTGCTGTTGCAGAGGCTTCAGGTCAGCAGCCTCTCATCCTCCAAACTGCTTGAAATCAATAACTCTATATTCAGTCTCCCAGCAAACAGTGAAAAGTCTGTTAGCATGAACCTCACATATGGTAAAAAAGAGATGGAATTTTATGTGGTTGTTATTTACATTTAAGAGTAAAATAAGTGTTGAAAAATACTCTTTTAAGGCTGAAGTGTTAGTGTTGTTGTTTATCTAGGACTTTGTGTCAGAAATTTCCTTTCTTTTACAGACTCTGCGGACTCCAAGTTGGATAAAAAATTCTGACCTGCAGCCTGAGGTCAAAATGTGAACCTCTTCTTCCTGAAGTTTTCAACTTTGCATAGAGCTGCTGGCCTAGAATGTATTAATGTGATGTTCAGTTTCCCTTCATTTTCCTTTCATTAAGGGAAATGTGGACATTCAGTAAAGTTGCCAATCAAGCTGTGCTTGACTTTACTAGACTAGGTCAGGAAGTTGCAAGTTTTGTTAAGAGCCTTCAATGCAAGAGCAATTAGAACTTGATAGCCTTTTATTGCTCTTGTCACTTGCAGGCTTTTTAAAATATAATAAGACTGAAAGAAATGCAATGGGGTGATTTTTATTATACCTAGCTCATCTAGCACTGCTGTCAAGTTGGGTTATAATTTTAAGAGGAAATCACCAAATAAAACATTTATGGTTTTGCTATGGTAAATCACACCATCGTTATTCAGATAGAAAATCTACAATAATAATAATATCATCTCTATTTTTTGTATTAATTCTGCTATATTTCAATGGGAAGAGAAATAACAGCTGATATATATCCAGTACATATAAATGAGTTTGTATGTAGCTCCTACATGTAAAGTAAAGCAGCTTCTGTGCGATGTGTTGCATGTCCCCATAGCTATAAATGGGCATGTGACAGCAAACACAATTGCATGTCAACAGATTGGGCCATCAGACTGCATTGACCCTTTGGGGTCAATGAAAATAATGAGTTCAGTGGCCTTCTCAGTTCAGTTCTGGGTATATGTACGTATTCACCATAGATCTCTCTTTCAATTGCAGAAGTAAACAAAAGTATGTACAGCTAAAGGTATCATCCTTAAGGCACGATTACTTTGCTGTCACTTACTAACCAAAATTTGCTTGGTTTGGTTCAGGAGGCTTTTACATAGCTTCATTTTCGTTGCAATAAAATAGAAACAAAAATTTACTTAAAACTTTTTTGCATCCTTGTATAATTTAAAAAAAACAAACAAGTTTGGTGGCTCATGAATGGCTTCAATTAGCTAAAAATATGTGTAAGTCAATAATTTGAAACAATCATGTTTGGAAATTTAAATTAACATAATGAACAGAAAAAAAGCCCTCTTCTAATCTTGATATTGTTTTAGGTTGAATACATTTCATTGTTGACATTTGAATTTGTTACTGGTTGAAGTTTAAATTACAGCAATGGAGGCATATTTGTTTCGGGTTTAAATTTCTCTTTGTTTAATAGAGCTGTCAAGTAATGAGGAAAAGTCAGATCATACAAATAACATTTTTAAATAGAAAAATATTTTATAAGGTGGTTAAATTTCATTTGTCTTAGCTTCAAAAAGGAATGGGTTATTTCAAATTTGAAAATCCATGAACAACAAATTTTTTATCTGATTTGCTTCATTTGTAAAGGCAAGCTGAAGCAAACCTGCTGATCTCCTGCTGGTGTCCACAGTAAGCATATCTCCTGGTCTTCCAAAACATTGGAGAAAATAGGTTCTAAAAGCTAGTTTGAAGTACCTGATGAAGAAAGAGCTTTCCTTCTAGTTTTCTGTTTCGCCTGACAACCTTTCTAAATGCTCTGACAAAATGCAGGCTTAAATGTAAATTTTGTGTCTATTCAGAACAATTCCCTTGAAAGAGCTAAGAAATAGTCTGGGTCAAAGAAATCTTGAGGGGGTAATATTTGGTCGAAATGAATGATTCCTCACTACAAAACTACATTTCTGTAATATGTGGGATGCATACTGTGTATGTGGGATGTAATTTGCAAAATTTCATTTTGAGGGGGAAAACATCACCACAACACTAGAAAATCTCATTTTACCATTTTCATAGCAATTAAATTTTGCTGTTGATTTTACTACTTACATTTTCTAACTCTAGTGTGGGTTTTTTCCACTCTCTGTAAATTACAACACTTTAAAATTTTAACCAGCCACAGGAATTTTCCCTCCCTTATGTCACTCCTGTTAAAACTTACCTTCCTGGAGGGTTTGGAGTTGAATTTTTTTCCCAAAATGAAATTTCCAGCCCCTCTACAGCTCTAAGGGCTGATTTTCTAAAAGCTCTTTATTGTTTGATTGAGATTTCATATAAAAGAGTGATAACTCTGCAAGAGGCTCTCTCAAGGTGTCCAATGCTTGGTGCAGCTGCAGTAGAGGGGAACAGACCAACTGAGGAGGTGTAGGTGTACATCTCAGGCAGTTCAAGACAGACCTGGCTGTCTAAAATGAACAGCTTACACTTCCATAGTGATGGAAGTAACAAGGCAGAAATTTCTATTTCTAAGGAAAGCCTTTGTAGGCACAGGCCTTTGGTAAAAATAAAGCTCCAGCTGAATCAGAGTACATTTAGGGCAGGAATATCAAAAATGAAGTTATTTAATACACATAATATCTTGTTCAAATATTACAGCACACTATTTTGTAGTGAGACTGTTGAATTTTAATTACTTGACAAATCTGAAAAAACATTTACTGGCTTGATTTTCAAAGTTTTCTGTATTTATAGTTTTAATTAACTTCACTGCCTATATACTATTGTTTATGTTAACTGTTCTTCAGAGGTATTAAATTTATGTTTTTCACAAAGTCTCTTGGTGTTTTTTGTTTTGTATGATGTTCCACAGAGATATATATTTCTTTTAAGGAAAGAGTAAATTTTACATAACTTCATATGGCTCATTGTTTTGACTGTTGTTGTATATTTCTGACAACATATTCAAGCTTTTTTGAAAGTTTTGTTGTAATTGACTGCCAGCATCTGAAAGAGCATTTCAGGACTAGTGCTTGAAATGTATATACTTTTTCCAGGCCACTTGAGTAATGAAAACATATTTAATTATTTCCAGCTTCTTGAATGGTGTACTGTGTAATTAACTATGATGCGGATTTCCAGACTAATTAGAGCAAACTGTGGTGCCAAATTAATTGGACACAAAAGTACCTCTGAAGAGCAGTAAAGCAAGTTTATCACTTGTATTTCATAAAAGTAACATGAAAGTGATGTGAATATAGTATATATTAAAAATTTAGGAAAGCTATTAAGATGATCTTCAAGGCAAGATGAATTTCTGTCAGTTCATTTCAGAATCAAGTGGGTCTTTTCCTTGTTTGATTCAAGCCTCCTTCCTTTGAAGTGTAGCTGCCCACCAGCATGCTGGAGCTCGTGTCACGCAACTCTCTATATCATCTTCTCCTTAGGCAGGAAAATCTTTCCCTACAGCTACTTGGATTCTTGTGAATCCACTGACACATATCCTCAGGATTTTATAACATCTGCTATTTGTCCTAAAATTTCTGGAGTCATACTAAATTTTATGAATTGCAGCTTTCTTAGGAGGGGAAGAGCATGTACAGAAGAAATCTGAGAATTCTGTCATGTAAGGAAGGGAAGGGAAGGGAAGAGAATTTTCTTAGAAATAGAAAGAATATTTCTATATTGTTACTTTTTCTTCCTTGCTCTGTCCCTATTTTTGTTATCTCATTATAAACAGATAATTTTGTGTGAATGAAGATAATGAAGAATTATATTTAAATTTCCTTCAAACTGCAGCCTAAATCTTCCTCTTTGATTCTGTGAAATATTTTGGGGGTTGACTTCTGAAGACATAGTGCACAGCAGAGGAAAAACTCAGATGGGTTTAATTTTTACAGGACGGTTAGTCTCACTTCAGTGCCTGGTAAAGTTATGGAAAAGATTATTCTAGGGGGTATTGAAAAATGCCTGAAGGACAACACAGTCATCAGTCAGCATGGCTTCATGAGGGGAAAGTCCTGTTTTGCAAATCTGATTTCCTTTTATGACAAGGTAACCCACCTAGCTGATCATGGGAGGACAGTTGATGCAATCTTAACTTTCAGCAAAGCTTTTGATGTTGTTCCTTATTATATCCTCCTGGACAAAATGTCCAGCCTTCAGCTGCATAAAACCATCGTGTGATGGATAAGCAAGTGGCCCATGGGTCGGGTGCAAAGGGTGACACTGAATGGGTGCTGCTGCCAGCCAGGCACCAGTGGGGTTCTGCAGGCCTCCATCTTAGGCCCAGATCTCCTCAATATCTTCATTAACAAATTGAAAGCAGGACTCAAGGGGATACTAAGCAAGTTTTTAGATGATACAAAATTAGGAGGAGCTGCTGACTTTCTTAAAGAGAGGTCTTGCAAAGAGATCTCAACAGATCAGAGGTCTGGGCAATCACCAACTGTATGAAGCTTAAGACAAGTGACAGATTCTGCACCTGACATGGGGAACCCCGGATGTATGACAGGCTGGGGAGGGAGAGGCTGGACAGCAGCACTGCAGAAAGGGACCTGGGAGACCTGATCAATGGAAAGTTGAGCACAAGTCAGCAGTGCCCTGGCAGCCAGGAGGACCGGCCCTGTCTTGGGGTGCATCAGGAGCAGCATGGCCAGCTGGGCAAGGGAGGGGATTGTCCTGCTCTGCTCTGCACTGGGGCAGCCTCACCTCCAGTGCTGGGGGCAGTTTGGGGTGCCACAATATAAAATAGACATTGAACTATTGAGAGCATTCAGAGGAGAGCCACGAGGATGATGAAGGCTCTGGAGGTGAAGCCACATGGGGAGTGGCTGAGGGCACTGGGTCTGTTCATCCTGGAGAAGAGGAGACCAAAGGGAGACCCCACTGCAGTTACAGCTTCCTTGTGAGAGGAAGAGGAGAGGCAGACACTGATCTCTGCTCTGTGGTGAGCAGGACAGGATCTGAGAGAATTGCCTGAACTTTTGTCAGGGGAGGTTTACGTTGGATGTTAGGAAGAGATTTTTCAGCCAGAGCATGGCTGGGCACTGAATCAGGCTCCCCAGAGAAATGGTCAAAGCACCACGACTGACAATGCTTAAGAAACATTTGGACAATGCTCTCAGACATATGGTGTAATTTTTCAGACAGTCTTGTGCAGAACTTGGACTTCACTGATTCTTGCAAGTCCTTTCCCAACTCAGAGTATCCAGTGATTCTGTGATTCTTTAATATCAGAGTGTAACTGGTTTTAATTTTGGAGTAAAAAAGTGGCAGAAGTTATCTTATTATTCAAAGAATGGCTACAACAGAAGCGAGTTCCTTTTTTGGGTATGTCAAAATCCTGAAAGTAAAGATGGCAAATATAATTTTGCTTTTTTCTGCTTCAGTACTCACCAAGAAACTAGTTGTGAAGAGGTGGCAGAGGTGCCTGCCACCTAATGGAAGGTGGCAGGCACCTCCGCCATTTCTCCCTGGCAGTCGATCTCTCTTACAGATCCATTGCCAGGGATCTGGCATCATTTGCTTGTTTTTCATGAAGAGGAGAACACAGTAATTCACCAAGATCCCTCCTTTAAAGGCATGATCATTGTATTTGTTTCTTTGATTTCAAACATGGACTATGGCCAGTATTTCTAATTTGATCTGGGTTATAAATGGAGTGTTAGAAAAGGAAAACACATCAAAACCAAAACACACCTGAAATATCTTTTAAATCTTAACACCTATGATAATATTTGTGATCTTTACAGGGTGAGGAACTGTCTCATGTTCTACATGTTCTTCCAAGGATCCCATGCTGTCACACCAGTAACAATGATGGTGCTGGAAAAATTAGCAATGACCTGAACTGTAATGGGGTCTGCTCATGCTTAAAAAACTGAAGCCGTACAGTCCATAACCACAGTTAAACTGTAACTTGAGACTGCTCATACCTAGTCAGACATGAAATGAGACTGTAAGCTCCTGAACCCTTGGAAACAATGCCATTCCCATTGATGTTATCACCAGTTAAACTATTCTCACTGGGAAAGAATTGTCCAAAAAATCCAAATAGAGAAAAAGCTGCTGTGCATGCAGTTATAGAGAGAGATTAAGAAATGTTTGCCCCACACATGCCATTGAATCTACACTTGTATAGACTAAATATAAGATGTTTTGACATTTTTTGACTTTTACCTAAAATAGTTCACAGCTAAATAAAGGAGACAATTCTGTTAGCTTTGATATACAGCTATTCAAATAATTTAGGCATTAGGGAGATGACCTGTATTTTCATTTGAGCTTTTCTTTTTTCAGGGGCTAAGTCTGTATTTTTGTTTTAATTTCTCTAAAAGCTGTAGACCTTGTGTTCTCAGCAGAGAGAAGATGGACAACACAAAACCTTACGCTTAAGAGGAAACAGACACAGAAATGAGGATTTTGGGTTTATTTGTTGTTGGTTTTTTCCCAAATCCTTCCCTTCCCACTGCAGTAAGAGAGCAACAATATCTTAGAGTGGCAGAGCCCAGAGCATGCTAATAGGCTTTACCAGTCCTGACCTGTCTCCTCTTAGGCATTCCCCCTGAAATGCTCTCATTTAAGCTCAGGTTTTTGAATTTAATCTTTTCCTGGTGTGAATGTGTTAGACCTGTCAGACCCCTTGTTCGGGTGTGTTGTGTTGTCTCCAGTCCTCTCTGTGTGCCAAGTGGATTTTGTCCCTGACTGGGCTTTCTCCTTGTCATGCTGGTGGTTCCTGTAGCCAGCCCTGGCTCTGCCAGTTGTGTCAGGCTCCTGTTCCCCTTTGCATTCAGCTGCAAGGGCACAGTGGTCCTGGCAGTTCCCTGAGGTGCAGTGCATGTGTGTCATTTGATCCCCATGCCGTCTGCTAGGAGACAGGGACAATCTTAATGCCTTTGCAAATATATTCTGGGAAGTGTTTTCCTTCAGACCATTGTTTAGTGCATCACTTTTTTCTCGAGCAAGAAAGGAAGAATGGTTTTTCTTAAATAATCAAGGATTACATGATAACTTACAATGCAGTGACCAAATTCTCAAGACAGTCAGCAAAAGCTGTTTCTACAGGTTTCAGGGGCAGATGAGGTTCAGCTCTTCTGCAGCTCAACTCCATATATGTTTATGCCTTGGCCTAAATATGGAAAAGTTTCAATAATTCAGTTTTTCTGTTGCTCTTTAGAATTTGTACCTTTTGGGGGTAACTAAAGCGTGGAATCATTGGGTTGTGCTCTTAACCAGTTCCTATAACAGAGGAAAGAAATAGGTGATTAAGAGTTATGTTCCATGTATGCTAGCCAGGGGACAAATATTTTTGCTAGAGGTGCAGAATGGATTGACTTTAATCCAATTTCTGCCTTCACAGCAATGAAAAGGGGGTGGAGTGAATATGTATGCATCAGAACAGGCTAACCTCACTTTGCCTGTCCTGTTCTGTCTAAATCTCTACTAATACTGAAAGAGCATTTGAGTCAATCACCAGAATACATTGCATCTTAGTGCAGATAAAGCCAGGGATGGATTTAAGCCTTTTGCAGTTTTCTGTGGTACCTTGAAAAAGAGATGAATTTATGCACTTGTTGCACTTGGTTGAAGTGAAATATGCTATACTAGTCCAACACAGATGAGGAAAATATTTGAGGTTTACTTATTAGCACAGGTTTAAAACCAGTAACAGGTGGTAGTTTTCATTTTTCAAAATCTATTCTGCATGTTAAAGAAGGAATATCTCAGGTTTTCATAGTTCACAGTGAACCACTTGTTCAGACTGGAATTAGACCATTTCCTTTGGATTTCCTTTCCTTAGGTAATTTTCTCTGGGTTGTCAGCTGATGTTCAATCTCTGCCAACAATGTTTACAAGGAACAATTTTTTGTACATTGTCCTAATTTTCCATCTGAGTTTTGCCTATGTCTATGAAACAAATAAAATTATCAGGGGGAAACAGCTTAAAACAGAATTCCTCTCTGTATAATGGCTCAGTTACATCTCCCTTCTAAGGTAGAGATTTATGTTTGAAGGAGCCTCGATATGAATACATACATGTGATATACATGCAATGCATTTCAAGCATTTTTCACAGCTCCTTTATTTTTAGTGAGTTATGATTAGTGTGCACATATGGCTGAATACAAGATTAGTTTATATCAACTTTGATTCTCATTCATCCCTCACCTCCCCATGTATATTGTTCATCACTCTCTCTTTTATTCATGTGTGCTTAGATTTTTTCTTCCCTCTTTTAAAAAAATGTTATTTTGTTTCCAAAACAAGATTAAATAAACTGATATTACCACCTATTTTGAACAATGGCACTGTATTATAAGAGAAATTTTTGATTAAAACCTATTAGGTAAGCACATAACTGGTAGAAAATGCCATGTGAAATGTAATGTGAAGGGAACATGTAAGTGTTGACCAGTTTCCAGAAAATTTATACTTCTAGTACGTTCTTTTCTAAGTTTCAAGAAGTACATAGAAGAACATATATTTGATTTGATGAGACAAAAATGTGCATACAATGAAATTAACTGGAAATATCTGTCATGGGCTGTTGTTACCAAGGTCACATTCACTAACAGAGGCTTATCGGGTCTTGGTATGTGTTGATAAATGACAGGATTAAGAGGGACACCAGGCAGTATGGCATCCATACACCCAGACACTTTTCTGTGCTCTGCAAATGTGAAAATGAAAACATTTCAGCATAAAATGTTGAAACTGAAAACTCAAAGAGTCATAAAAGTCATTGTTGCCATGCCTCTTCTTTGTATGGCAATTGTCTTGAGTTTTGAAGCATTAAACTAGCAAATTTCTTGTTCAATGTCCTGGAGGGACAGACAGCAGGACCAGGCTTCTCAACAGTCAAGACTCAAATTTGGGTAGGCACAGGGGAGAAAAATAGATTAGTCAATGAGAAAAACAGAGAGAAGACTTTTGATTGATTCTGCCCCTCTGCCTTTTTCTCTTCACTTCTAGGCTGCAGTCTCAAGCCTTTTCCATGTTTATTCAAATTTCTCCTTTGAAATGGTGCTTTGGGTGTGGGGTAGAGATGAATTTCTTTATATTTATTGATCATTATGGAAAGATAGTCTGACTGACCCTCTGAAATGGTAGACTGAAATTCACATTCTTGTGAGTCTATGGATATCCAGATCAGCATTTTCCAATATACTAAGAGAACAAACCGTTTAGAAAAGTGGTAGATTTTATCTTACTGCTTTCAAATCAAGTGCATGTTTTACTGAAATTATATAACTGACACAGGCTGTCAATGATAAGTAATTAAAATCCTTAGATTATAGCATGCAGACAATCTAATACTCACCTCTGAGCTTAAAAGCTGTTGTCAAGAATCTTTGACTTGTAGGTCAACCACTAATCTTTATTAGAGTTTTCAATAGACTATGATTTAACTTTCATTGTTTTTTCTCTCTCTGTGCACATTGTATTGATACATGCTTTAAATTATTTTCCCGATTGTGGAATTTATGATTTCATAGAATAAATAGAACTGTTCTTGAGACTTACCATGGCACTTGGAGTCCATTTCATATATTGATAACTTGTCTGGCATAATTGTGATGGAAGGAGAATGTTTTTCTGACCTTTTCTTTTTTTCCACTCCTGTTCACATATGATTTTTTTCTTGCATTACAGTAACATCTGCAAGCTAGCAAATATCCTTGAGCTTACTGGTTATTAATTAATGCCTTACCAGGCAACTTATTGTTTTTGTATTTATATAGTATTCACGTGTTTCTTCCCCTCCACTTCGTTACAGATCATATTTATACAAATGCTGGATGGTTGCCTAGTCTTATTTTTCTGTATGTACAGAAATAACAGAAAGATCCGTGTAGGTCTTTACAGATGGGGATGGTCAGATCATATGAAATCAATTGTGAAGACCATATTGGAAATCTAAGTCAGATGATCCCTCTAGCAATGGCAATATTTCTAATACTAGAAATGAGCTCCAACTTCAATCTTAGTGAGTGCATTTGACTGTTTGGAAGGACTGCAAGGACTGTAAAGGCATTCATAGGTATCAGCTGAATTTCAGGTATAGGCTTGAGATCTGGTGATAGGCTGGAGAAAAGGCTGCAGCAGGCAGTGCATTGTTGACTATGACAATATTATGTACTACAGTACATCTCACATATTGTTTGTTTTTACCTACAGTTTACTATTAAGTACAGTTAGGAAGACCACAGACAAAAAACCAGGCCAGAAGAAAATGGCACTTGAGGTCTCTACATTGTTGTTTTCTCCCACCCGTTATGCCCTACCATCAGAATGTAGTAAGGCAGTTCCCTAGCAAAAAAGGATGTCTCAAAAAAAACCCCAAAACACCCAACCAACCCTGTGTAAAATTTCTGTGATCCTTTCTATGTATTTATATCTCAAAGATTTCACTTTCCTATAAAATCTCAAGTTAGCTGTCCTCCTACTCTGCTGGGGAGTGAAGTGTGTCAAGCGAAGCGTTTCCAAGGCCCAGAAGAAAATGCTATCTTTGTAAGCTTCTCTGCAAGACATCCTCCTGATAGGATAGTTCTCTTTCATCCTCTCTCTTAGTCTGCAGCAGTTTTCCCACCCAGTCTGCCCCTTTTCATGTTTTATTTTCTCAAGACTTTCCCATTTTCATCCTTAACCTATGAGCACTTTTTCCAGATGTGTGGCAAACACTGCCTTTTCAGAACACAGTTTTGAAAACAAAAACATTCCAGGGGCTAATTTCTCTCAGAACATTGATGTCTTTGTGTGAGTAGATACCAGATGAGTTCAGAAGCTTGGGGGAGGCCTCTCCTTTCAGCCTTCCTGGTAACATGAGTCAAAACTCTGTGTACTCAGCATGAGGAGGAAACCTGCTTCCTCTAGCACCGGATGGGGCAGAAAAATATCTGCAGCTGAGCTGATATTATTCCTTGTGGTGGTTTAGTTGTTTATTTTGAGATTTTGCTATTTCATGATTTGGTAGAGTCACTCTGTAATTATTACAAGGTGTGCAATGCTTTGAATTCCTCTTAGCAAAACGCTTGAAGCTGATTACAGTGACAGATTACAAATTTGAAAACAGAACTGGGTCCTCTGATTTGACCTGTCTCCTCTGATGGGGAGACATGACCCCTATAAATAAAGTAGTACCTATTGAGGCTGCTGGAGATCATAGCCCATGTTTATGGAGGTATAATGCTTTTTAATAAGCTACTATTTTATTTATAGTGAAAGAGGGTGGGAAGAATAAGACACTAAGAGAAATGGATGAGCTGTATCTATACAGTAGCATGAACTGAAATGAGAATGAAAGTACCAAAACACCATTCAGAGATGCCTTGGGACAAAATGTACTAATAAAAAAACTTATGTGTTAGGAATTTCTCCTGAAACTCTGAACATGCTGGAGAAAATTGTCTTCAAATGAAATTAAAGAATCCTAAATTACTGACTGTTTTGCTATAGGTGGAGCTTATTTTTAAAGCATTTTAGTTAACTTTTAATTTGAGTCTGTTGACTCTGAAAGCTAATCTAAACCCCTCTTTTATTCAAACAGCTCAAATATTATCAAATTATTTCTTAGAATCTTTTGGACAGAGCCTGAAATGGCTTTTGGCTGTGTTGACACACATCCAGAAAATATCTAATGGCTCAAACCAAGCCCAGTGCAGCTGCTGTAGAGGAGATGTTCATAATCTTAAACATCTTGGAAAGATATATGCTGTAGTAATGGATCATGACAGCTAAAAACAAGGTCCTTTCCGGTCTCTGTCATTACTCAGACTTAACACTACTTGAATAATGTCAAGAATTATTTGTGAGTAATTTAGTTCACAAATGACTCAAATACTTACTGAATACACCCTTTCTACTTGTGATCCATCCCAGCAGAAACATAAAGAAAATATAGAGAACATTTCCTTTCAAACAGGTTTGTCTAAATGCATATGAAAAGTGTTAGTTTCTAAGAAATGCTTTAAAAATAACAGGATAAACATATTAAGTAATACATGTATTTTCGCAGTTTATGATCCCAAAATTAATATTTTGACTTTCCCTGCCCATTCATTCCTTGATCATAACTCTGACATTGATAGTAAATTGCAGCCTATTGTAGGTAAATGAATAGGATGAAATCTAAGCAAAATACAGTGTATTCCTGCATATTGTCAACTCTTCATGAGAGTATAATTATCTTTAGTCTTAATCAGATAGGATCCAGAAAGAAGCATTAATTGTATTCATCCCATTGTTTTATGTTATGCACAAACTTGTACGGTACTTGGTATTTTTAATTTAATTTATATTATCTAAAAGGTTTTTCTTCATAGTATCATAAGAAACAGGGTGAAAATTTTTCTTTAATTATACACTTATAATTATGTTGCAAGTCCTTCAGATTTTTAGTTTGAACCTGAGGCCTACCTTTAATCTTCAGAGGTTTTGGGGTGACTGTTAATACTGTTCATGAATTAAAAGCAGGAGATACTTCAACGGTGACAGTGTGAGTGACATTTGATTAGATAGATTGATTAGGTTAAACTACTCAGGTTTGTCTTGTCAATTGTAATCTTTGTTTCATTCCCTCTCCACAGATGAGAGACAGATTTATATACTGTACACCGTCAGATCAATATGCATTAAAATTGTCAGTTTAAAAAAAAGTAAAAAAGAAGTTGTGTAATTGGCTCACTAAGGACTACAAATGAAATTATGGCAGGTTGAGGTTTCACTGGCGTAAATTATCCACTGCTTTACAGATTATTAAGCATAAATGGAAGGATAATCTAATGTCGTTACAGGATCACTTGCAGAATTTAAAATTCTTTCCCAGAATGATTTTCCTGGCATCTATTTAAGAAATGTTCAAACAGGGCTCATTCTTTAAAAAATTCACCACTGGAGTCACTTTAGAAACAGGTCTCACTTAAGGATGTTTTCATTTCTAGTCATGAAATGTTTGTCATTTCTTGTCTGAGTAATTAAAACTGGGTTTTTTTCCCCCCTTTTACTCAATTTACTGTCTCTTAAAGGATTAAAGTGTGGCTTGCTGGTTTAATATTCTTTAAAAAATGTTTCTTGAATGAGGTATGCATTTTATCAGTGTTTTCATATCCTAAAATAAATCCATTCTGACTTTCTGGGATTCCCTCAAAGTCAACAGAAAGACAAGCATTCACCCCTATTTTGTCTAGATTTATGAGAAATGTAGTTAATCAGGAATAAGAAGGAATTTTGGAAGAATTATTAGAAATGTGCTATAAGGTCACAGAGATTAATCCGTGGATTGATAGATTTCCCCTGAATTTCCTCTTCAGATGAGTTGTCACCTTTGAAGTAGATAGGATGCTGCTTTGCCAAAAGGGCTTGTTAGAGTCTTTAAATTTTAATAGTTTGATATTTTGTAACCAGTAAAGAGCCTCCTTTCTTGTTGCATTCCTCTGAGCAACAATTCCTCCTTCCTGAGAAAAGAGAGTGATGTGCTTGTGAATCAGAGTGACCTGGCAGGGCCGTGTGAGCATTGTCTCTAACAGGTTTTGCTGAGCAGTTCCTTTCCTTACACCTTATCCTTCCCTATGAAAACTGCAAAGCTAATTATGGTATTTCTGCACTAAAAACATAAACCCAGATAATGTGGTGTGGGTTCTTTGGGATCCTGGACTAACTTCATGTTGCTCCACTTCCGCATTGATACTTTCTGTGCCTTTGCTTACTTTAATTTCACTCATTGCAAGCAAGGTTGAACTTCTTTGCCAATAGAATAGGGGATCTCCAGAGTTTTCAGTTTTTTAGTCTGTTTTATGAGAAAAAAGTCAACAGAATTGCCTTCTCCAGCTCCCAAGGTGGCTGATAGTTGATCAACCCAAAGATCAGGATTAGTAAAGTGGAGTTTGAGCTCGTGTCACAAGCACCCTGGCAAAACTGATTGAATCATTTTTACTTTTTCAATGTTGCAAACCCAGAAGCTGTAGGAGATGTTCCATTGCTATAAAAATTCATTCTTTCCTACCCCTACCACTAAACAGTGTCCTCTAAGGCCTAAAATATTTTATCTATTATGCCAATTTAATTTTAAATTGACTTCTAAATTAAAGATGGCATGCTTTCTTTAGCTGTACTAATGAATATATTTTCACAGTAAGGCCAGTTGATTTTAACATTGTCTGCTCCATTAACCTGTGACAGCACATAGGATTAAACCCAAACTTCTTCAATACTTGATTTTATAACTGAAAAATAAAAATATTTGTCTTACAGGAGAATATTTTTGGTCAGTTAATAAATATTTCAGATGTTGAGCCAAAACTCCATCTGGAAGTATCTGAGAACTAATGTCTGTGATTTTTTTAAAAGGTTTTTTGGCATTTTTTTGGCAAGAACAAAAGTGATAATAGAATTGAGAGTGCCATGGCCAGATTGCACCTGGGGGAGGGTAGGAGTGATTTGGTTTCTATGTTGCTGCTGCTGTGAATGCTGACATCCCTGAAATCTCATGAGGTTGTTTTGAGTTTGAAGGCAGCAATTAAGATTAAAATCTAGTTCATCGACACAATTTATTCCTAAAGACACTCTCTAAGCCAGAACAGACTCAAGGGATGTTTCATCCAAGGTGTGCTTTTATGAACAGGGGAGGTAGAGAATAACTGGGCAAAAAAAATTTCTGTAATGACTGACACTGTTTATTACTGCTGAAAGTGGCTAAATGTGCAGGCAGGTGGATATCACTGTCACATGGTACTTGCTCTGACCAAGGAGTGAACACTTTGGGCGCCTAATAAGATATCCATAGTGACCAAGACTGGGTCCTTATCAAGAAACTGAGACTCAGGTTAGAATTTTCTCTGTTCAGTCTTGTTGGACAAGCCATATATATTATGGGCTCCTTAATACTTTCTTATTCTATTTTTTTTTCAATAAATCAAGTAATTCTTATTTATGAGTCTTGAGATAACTAATGGATTGAATTTTAGGAATTGTTAGAAAAAAAGCAATTTCTGGTCTTCTTCTGGAAAATGCTTGGGTTTAGAGAGTAAGCTTTCTCTGACAATGTCTGGAACTTTTTTTTTTTTAACTGTTTTACATGGAAAAATCTAGGTGAAGACAATCAGCTGCTAAATATGAGATCTGAAAATCTTTGGGCATATTCAAGGTCAGCAGAAGAAGTAAATAATTTAGATCACAAACTGAGTAAAAAGCAACATACTGTTGCTAAAAAGCAAGCATCCAATCTGACATATGAGCAAAGCTGTCTTTTGGAAGGTGCAAGGGTAAACTGCAGGGATTAGGCTTTCAGCCATTAGTACCTTTGAGCTCATTGCTTGAGTGATTGCTAGCTCAATTGAAGAGAGCCAAGGAAACAGTTCAGGACATAACCTACAAAACTGGAATAAGAAGGAAGGTGTAGTCTGTTATTTGTTTACGTGGTGGGTGAAGCAAGAAGTAATGCATTTGAACTGCACAAAGAAATTCCTCCTCAGATCTCTGTTAGCCCCTTTTGTCCATGATGAAATAGTGCTATAAATACACTAAGGTATATCAAATGGAAATGCAATTGAAATATTTTAGAGAAATGTGAGAAAACAAGGGGGCTAATAAAAGCAAACAAACAAGCAACACAAACAAAAACCAAAACAACAAAAAAGTACCTCAAAACCCCAACAACAAACAACCTGTCCAAACATAGCACAAGACCACTAAAACAGCAACATGAAAACCTCCTGGGGTATTGAAACTATGTGGTCTGCGAGCTTGGAAAGACAATATTTTGAGCAGGGAGGTTAATATATTTGTAGGAGAAATCAGAGGACTAAAACAGATTCAGAGAAGCAGAAATTCAGGACGGTTCAGAGATGATCTCACAGGAGGAGGATGAAGGCTTCTAAGTTGAGATCCAGCTCAGAGACTTTGGGAAGTGATGAAGATATTGTTGGGTTTTTATATTATCTTCAATGGAAAAATTCCCTCCTTCATTTAAGAATAGAAATCTACAATACTTTGATACCTTGTTAATTTGATACAATCCTTCTTAATTTATAAAATAAATAATAAAATTTAAAATATATTCTTTATTTATAATTTCTCTTCTCAATACAGAGTATTGCTTATTAAAATATCCAGAAATTATTTTAGTGCTGAATTAGAACTGGAAGAAATTTCACAATGCACATTTCTGGGCCTGTGTTTTACTTGTGGTTTTACTGATATACCATTATTAAATAGGTACAGCACAGAACTACTGAGGGTGCTCAGTATTTTGTCAAGGGGAGGTTGGAAATGGTTTCTGGAGATCCTCACTACACATAAATATCATGTGCTTGAGGCACTTGATATGAATTTTTAGTCACTAAAATACTTTGAGAGAAAGATGTTTCTTTTAAATGAGGAAAAAATTATAAATTGCATATAATAAATAAATATAGGAGAAACATACTTGACTACTGTTCAGAGAAAGACCTGATTCATATTGCAGTTAAAGTTCCAAGTGTCCCCAAGATCAAATCCTGAATCTTTATTTTTGTAATGTGTCAGTGATCAGACTGATCCTAAATTAAATTTTTTGCTCCTTTGTTCTCTTTCTGCTTCAAGGTTATGTATAAATCAAAGCATAGATAATGCAGTTTATTGCATAAATTTCATTAGATGTGTTATATTGGTTTACTTCTGTGTTTGAGAATAATCAAATCCAATGCTTTACAATATTGCTTGATCACTTTTTATCACAAAACAATCACTGTAGCCTAGCTTCCTGTAAAGCATTTTACAAATGTCTTTCAATTTCATCTATCTGGTAAGCTTCATTCAGTAGAATAATGGATTAAAAAGCCTGTGTTTGTAAACTTTATTCAATATAAAAGACTACAACCCTCAGCAGATGAATGGCTGGTCAGTGGCTGCCTCAGACATAGACAGACAGGACTATCAATGTTTTGGGAGGTTTTTAAAGAGATGAGGCAATCTGTGGAATTAAAGTAGGAAGTCTAACAGTGATATTTCCAGTTGAAATACATTCAGTTCATTTCACAGGGTTAATAAACACACACACAAAAAATGTAGTGTTTTGATAAATGAACCCCCACTTCAAATCCTTGAGAAATGTACAGTTAATATTGACAGCGAGGAGCTTCCTACTTGGAATTCCTGAGTAAGAGCAGCAGGATGACATACAGGCTATAGACTGAGGAGTTGTAAGTGAGAAAATCACAAATGGTGAAGTTGTCAGTCTAGGATACACTATTTGTCAGTAAGAGTATGTCACCCATGCTCAGATTTATAACATTCTTTTTATGATGACTATAATTTTGATTATGAAACTAACTTTTTATTTAGTATTTAATTTTTTGTATAAAATTAGCACTAAATTGGCAATTCTATGAATGATTCTGTCATACTAAATTATTTACTGATGAGCCCTGTAGTTTTGTTCCTGTAAATATCTGCAAAAGTTGATTTTTATATTAACAAATACATAACCCATTTTAAGAATGCACCCTAGTAATGTTTTGAGACTGTGAATTCCACAGTTTAATTATATATTGTACTCATGCTGACATCTGTTGTAGAGGTTTCGTTATGTTTTTGGTGCTTTAAATTTTCTCAGGAATGACTTTGTGAAACAAATACTTTTTGTGATACAGGAGAAAAAAAAATAAAGTGGGAGAGACTAGAAGCAATTACAAAAAAGTTGCAGCACCAGCCTTGACATCTTGTCTCTGTTCAGTTTCAATATATTCTGCTTCTTGAAGCTGAAACTAAGAGATTTCTCTTAAGGCTTGTACAATGTCTGAAAGATGCTCTTATAAGACTGGATACAGGAAGTGTCAAAGCTTAGAGGAAGACAGGTCTATCTCCATAATGTCACAGAAATGGCTATCTCCTAATGGTGTGAGAAAGCCTATTTAGATTTTCTCTAGATGTTGTTAGTTCTATCTTATTTATAAATAGTCTTGCACAGACGCTTATCCAGAGCAGCTTTGATGGCCTCATATGACTCTGATGCTGCAGCTGAGCTTGTTTGGCAAGGGAATTGTTCCAGCTGGTTAATTCCTGCACATTAGTGGGTGTTTGTCATCAGGTGCCACTCCTGATGTCCTTTGACAAAAGTTACTGTAGAGCAATTCTATTCCTTACAGGAGACCAAGTGAGCTGGGACTTCTTCCTCAGCTATGTGGTTGTATTTAGTTGTACCAATTTGGACTTCACATTTCAATGCCTCCTGGAGGAGTAGCTTGACCAGACTTCTGCTCCATTGCTCAGGAAATTCCCCCCCAGTCTTTGTGTTCTTGCCAGCTGAGCCAGTCTCAGCTGGTACACACAAATGGGGTCTCCCCGCCCCCGCTTTCAGTGAGCACCATGCTGTTTGTTGCCCAGACACATGTGGATGGGAAACAATCACTTGCAGCTGTTGATGCAACAAAGGTGCAAATCATAGAACCAGTGTTTGTTTTGTGTATGCCCCGTGTGCAGTGGGAGGAATTGGGAGTGCTTGACTCATGTTTTGCCAGCAATCGGAAAATCTTCCCTATATCAGAAACAAGGCAATTCCAGTGTGTCCAGGTCTGATCATGAGTTCCCCACTGATCTCAAAACTAGATTTTCACTGGCTCTATTTTTTCTGGCCTGTCATATGGCTCTGAACCAAGTACTAGCAAAGGGCTACTCTATTCTGCATCCATGTACAACAAAAGCAGACAATTCAGGTCCTGAACTATAAAGTAGTTGTTGTTATCTCAATAACTCTCTTCAGTGGAGACTATATTCATTACACCATAATATTGCCATCCTTTTCAGATCATCCTTCCCTAAAACCTCCTAAATATAAAAGCATATTTTCTTTCAGTTCCTTTGAAAGACTGTTTTTTTAATCTGCTGGTCTTGTTGATATTTTTGTTCAATTGCTATAAGAATCTCAGTTCTAGGGTTAATATTCTGAAGTATTATAAGATATCAATAGATACTTGAAGTTAATAGCTGCCTGTTAGTCATGAAATTATGATCAACAGTGATCGTACTAAATTGCCTTTAATTAGAATGTATCTAAAAAAAAAATGTGGCTCACTGCAGCACCCACTCCAAACAAAAACAGAGAAAACCCTATACTTTACTATTATTTTTAGTGCGTATCTTCAAGTTTCAGTTAGTAAATTTCTTTTGCTTGTCAGTGATTAGTCATTTAGTATTTTTTCTCAAGGTTCTTAAACACATATAGTAAGATATTCTTTTTGATAAGGAAAAGAGATAGACCTCTCTATGGATCCCCTCACTACATTTTTTTAGCCTCTTCTTTCTCAAAGTCTTGTATAAAGAGTAGATCTTGTTGTAGTTTAAAATCAGTCTTATTAATTCCATTTTGGGGGGAAAATATCCAGTCTAACTTGCCTTGATTGTTCTACTTACATTGTCCAAGATTTCATTCCATCTTTTAGTGGCAGTATGATGATTTGAGAAGTGTATCTGCAACATATACTTGTCTAGACAGCTGTGTGGAAAGCAGGAGAATCATACCATAAGAAAATGAGTCATGTACAGAGCTGGAGAAGATTAGAACTGTGCTTATGAATGTTGCTGTAATAAAAATAATGCTTAGTAAGACTTCCAAAATGTGCAACCTTGCAAAAAAAGTACCAAGTTTTTGTTTGGTAATTTTCCACTTAATGAGCCCTTTCTGTGTCTCTTGAAGGTCTTTTTAATAGACTAAAAATTTTTTTCAAGCTTTATTTCTTTAAACAGCCTATCTGCCTTTGTTTCCAATCCCAATCAGGTACCATGTATTGAAGTTATGATTTGCTTTCTTAGCTGTTTTTTGTTCACTGGACCTCTTTTGACACGAGCAAGAAGTTAGGGAAAAACCCTTCTCATTACCATTAAGCAGTTGAAAAGCACAAACTATATTACAGAAAATTTCTGGAGCTAAAAGTGTTTTGGGAGACATGTAAAAATGTTTGTGATTCAGGTAGCTGTCTGTTTCCTTCAAAGACATGAAAAACCCAGACTGACTAGCTAGTAGGTGTTGCTTAGTCACAAAATCCTACACGTAGTAATCATTGCTCTAGACTATTATTGCACTTATATTTTCATTAATTCTATAAACTCCCCTGCACAGCAAGATTTAGAGGCAAACAGTATTTTGTAGAGAAATTAAAAAAAACAAAAAATTCACTGATGTGTCAAAGTGGAAGAGTTTATAATACCGTGATGATCCCTAAAAATATAATGCGAAAGAGGGTGGGGTTTTTTTTGCATCTAAAGCTCTTACCTCAGTTAAAATTGGGCATCATATTTGACTTTTGTCCCTCTTCTCGATAAATTCTGTGAGACTTGACACCAAAGCGGTCTAGGTGAAAATTACATTTCCTGATGGAATTAGCATGAACATTTTTATTTTGGTTTTCTAGAAGAGTAATGATTCAAAAAATATTATTCTCTATTATAATATTTTATTTTTTATATACAATTAACAACCCTTTTCTGTGATCATATGTGTCTTATACAGAGATGCTCAGGCCCTATCAAAGATTTCTGTGGCCCAGAATATATCTGAAAGAAGCCACAGAAAGTTTATGGGTTTTATGTATTCCCAAGCCTGAGTGATTCCATAGAGGTATATGGCTTAATGTATTTCTGACAAGCAATACAGAACTTTATATATATTTCAAAATTGTCTTATTTTAAGTCAATATTTAAACTCTACTTATGAAAGTCAAAATGCACGAAACATTGGTATTATCTTGCAAGTCTGAGCCATTGGATTAAAACTCATTTTATAGATTGGGTAAGAAGCATAGAAGTATCAGAGATGTGGTTCCATAAAAGGCTGAGTTTACTGAGCCCTCTTTAAAATAGATTTAATTTTTGCCTTGTCATGATCTTGGTGAGCATAGTCAATATATTTAAAAGTTGTTCAGATTTATGGCAAAAAGGCCCATCACCCAGGCAATGATAGAATTTTTCTTGAGGAGGAAGTAAAACAACTAACATTTTCTTTCAAGCTGAGCTTTCCTGAACTTAATTTTATTTTGTATTCTGTGTGAGCAATTAAAAAAAAATGGGTCTTGGCTCTCAAAAAGTGAGATAGAGTCAAGATCATAAAATACATTTGCCTGTTATTCACAGTCCTAATGTTTAGGTAGCATATGCTTGATTGAATTAAAGAATGGTGGAAATTAAAATGATAGAAAGCACAAATAAATCACTATATCTGTGGAACTGTGGAACAATCCTTGTTAGAAAACTGGAACTGTAATGGACTAGCTAATGTTAATCCACAATTATTTTGAAGATACCTAAAACTCTGAGGTTACAAAGGATTAAAACATAAATTACCAAGAAAAACACAATAGTGACAACATGACAATGTGCAGCTCTTGTGAAGCTTTAGGACTTTGACCAGAATGGGGACAAAGACTGATACTGGACCAGCAAAAAAGCCCATGGGATTCTTAACCGGGTGTGGGATATTTTGCTTGCAAATTGCTGGATGAAATTCAGTCTATGTCCTTTGTAGCTGGCTGTCATATCATGCAGTGGTAGTTATGTAACTACTGTGCAGGATATTAATTGCTGCCTTTTAATTAAATCCATTCCCAGTGAGTGGAGAAGGGTAACAACTGATGAGGTTTTTTTAGACCCTGCATCTTAGGATGACAATAATGCATGGAACCTCCTGGCTCATTAAAACCAATCTCTCATATTTCTGTAGACCACTTGTGTTTTAATATTTATTTTTCAAACAAATTACTTCCAAATTAAATCCCACACCCCCACCTTTCTTTTGGGGGGGAGGGGGTGGGGTTTTTTTTTCTGAACTAAAGAGGTACTGTTATTCTATTACTGTAACTAGTTGGACAGGGTGAGCATGATGCAGGGGTTTTTGTCCCTCAGATCAGCTCAGGTGGTTAGAGTATGCTGCTAATCATAGCCAGGTTGTGGGTTTTACTCCTGCATGGGCCATTCACTTAAGAGTTGGGCTCAATGGTCCTTGTGGGTCCCCTTCAACTCCCAATATTTTGTAACCTTTTAGTCACAAAAAAAATTAGTTCTGTTCATAAACTACTGCTTTCTCTACCAGCTAAAGTTTTTGTTTTAATAACTCTCAAGCCTGCATAACATTTAGCTTGTTTTTTCTTCTTATATATGTCAAAAATATTTTCCTCAAAACTATTTTATTTTGTTGTTTATCAAATTCTTTTATTTTTCTATATTTGTTTATTCTTTCAATCATCTCAAACAGTTAGTCTTTCTGAAAACTGGTTGTTACAATCTTGTTTTTCAGATGAGATCTTAGTGTTTTATGTTCCTTTATTGAAAATATTTTTGATATGAAAATTATTTTTTCAAGCATGAGTTAGAAATGGCTTGCAGTCAGTCTCCAATTCCCTGTTTTCACTGTTTTTCTGAAGTTTCTCATCTGTTGTGATGTCAATTCTAACTTTCAATTCTTTTTTTAGACAGTCTTGAGAAAACCTGGTACTGAATATTGGAAGTATATGCCTAAGTGACAATTTTTTTGACAGAGAATGTTTTATTGCCCTAGGTTGGTGATTGGTGATCCCTCTTTCATTCATGTAATCCTGTGGCTGACTTCATTATAAACTCATCCACAATGCTATTTCAGTATCATAACCAATGTATTTATCTAAGATGAAGTCAGTCATCATTATGTATAGTGAAGCATATATATAACTCTATAAGTTTATATGAATATAAAGTGTCTATATAGTTGTCTTTCATCTGCATTTTCCACTATAAGCTCCTGCTTGTCATTTTATGGCTTTAGATTACATCTTGGGTAATACACTTCTCATATAACTGTGCCTTTCAGTCTACTGCACATTTTTAGGAGTAGTGTTTAAGTTATTTGCCTGGTTTTCATGGTACATTTTGACTGATGAACTGAAAGAACATAATGCCAGCTTTGTCACATAATAAAATAGCTAATATTAGATGTAAATATACATAGGGATATTAAAGCTATGTTAATTGATATGATGATTTATCTTTCTGGCCATGATCAAGAGTATATTAGCCTAACCTATTGGAAGCTTTTTTCACAGAATTAGAAATTTAATCTTATTTGGTGAAGAGAATGCCAAAACATATGTAGTGATAAATAAAGTAATGGTTATAATAAAAGCATAGGTCAGCGACACGGTCTTGATCTACTGATTACTTATATACTGAAAACACATTATAGAGTTGCCGAATGTAGGATCCTTCTTACAGGGACAAAACAACCAGATTATGCTTTCAGAATTCAGAATCTTTTATGGAAAAAGGTTGCTCAAGCCTCTACAGAATGGAAAATACTCACACTACAGTAAAATTTTCTATAGCTTACAGGGTATCTCTGTGATATCTTTCTTGAACACCTGGAGATAAAACAAAAGAATTTGTTAGAAAAAACCAACAAGTATGGCAAAACAGTGATGTCAAAACTTCATCTCCTCAAAGATGGTCAGGATAATTAATATAGGAATTGTATTATTATATATGTAATAAGAATATACTAATAATAATTTCTTATTGTCCACCTTCTGTATGGAAAGCTTTTTGCCAAAGCTAATGGAATAGATAAAGTCAGTGACTTGCTAATTTCCAAGTGGAAGACAGAAAATGGAAATCCCAGATTCCTGCACACTGGCATGGATTGAGACAGGATCTACATTCAGCTTGTTGTCATTTTGTCACTAAGAAGAAAATAACAAACTCAGTCAAGCCTATTTAGTCTTGAACTAATGCTAATATAAGAAGAAAAAAAATTATTATGGGACATATACATATACATATACATACACATACACATGTATATGTACATGTGATACACATACACACACACACACACACACATACACATACATTTACACTTATACATAATGACTATTGCTTAGTGTAGCAGAAACAAAAGAAGTTACAATTCCAAAACAGGATTGCTTTTTAGTTAGTGAAAAAATAACAAAGTATATTTAAGAAAGGTATTAGGCATGTGTATGTGCAACAGTACCTTGGCAGGTAAAAGGAAGCACTCTCTGTGCTCCTGGAAACTCATTTAAAAGCTGGTTGAACCATGAGGTCTCATCTCCCCAAAACAGAGGGAACAGATTGATCATTTCAAGAATGTGGAAAAGCAAGCTGGAAGGTGGCACCTAGCCAGAGGCTGTAAAAGAATTTCTCGTAACCAATCAGCTGAACATGTGCTTAAGGCCAGAAAGGCAAGGAAAATCTGATGCTCAAAGTCTTATAGAGAAAAAATGTTGATATATTTTTGATAGGAAAGAAAACATGCAGCTTGCTAATCACTATAGTAAGCAGGGAGTTGAGGTTCAGTTTTTTTTTTTTTTTTTTTTTTTTTGGATTTCTATGGCTACTCTATTCGACACAAAAGATTCAATTTAATTTCATAAATAACCTGTCACTGACTAGTCAAGTGTTTGATATATCTGAAAATAATTCACTTATCTGAAATAAAATATGAACTTTGTACCTCAATATCAGATTGCTCTTTGTAGCTGATGGGGCCTCTTTCAGCACTCACATTATGTAGCCATTTACACTGTGAGAAGCAGCACACTGAAATGATGGCTCGCTTTACATCCATACCACAATCAACGTTTGTATGGATGACTGCTTAGAATTCAAGGGAAGTAAGAACTGGGGCACGAACCAGCCTTTTTGTTCTGCTCATCTGAATAAGTTTATTCCTTCAAGGCTACAGAAATGTTGAAGACGTTAAGTGTTCACTCAGAACAGAAGTTCTGTAGGCTGCATGGGGGCAGAAACTACCAAGGAATGTTTCATATCAAATTTACACCCAGCAGAGTGAGGATGAGTAATTGTTAGGTGAGAAGTTGCTATAGCTTTTTGTTAGCAGTTCTGAGTTCAGCTACAAGATATTATCTAAGATCCAATGGAGATCTGACTGGGTGACTCAGAAAATTAGTAATGGCTTATACAATCATTTCTAGGTCAACAGTTTTTGTATATATTGAACTTCATTCTGGTAAATCATCTGATGACTCTGAATCTGTGCTCTCTGAATTGTTATTCTATATTTGTTTTAGTGAATGGACTACTTAAAATAACTGCCCTGGCAGGCCTTCTTTGGCATAGCTGCTCATTACTGCAGTGGAAACCGAGACCTGACTGGAATGGAGGATAGAGCTGCTCTATCAGCCCTAGAAGCAGCTCTTTCAAAGCAGAAATGAGATGCTGCAGTTTAATATTGAAAAGGTAGAACCGAGAAATTTAAAACCATCTGAGGCAACTGAGCTGTCTGTTCTGATATTCCCTATGAAAATCTAAATTCATCGAGTTTCCCCTGAACTGACCATAGTGTCTTGTGTAGGTGACATCCCTAATGACACTGAGATCTAGAATCACCCTTGCAAGATGTTCTCCTTGCCAGTTCTCCTCTCAACTGGCTACTGGAAGAATGAAGGTTTTTTATTATAATTCCATTATTAAAAGTCTTGAACCTGGATGGAAAAAAATTGGGTCTGAATATGAAGAATCACATTGTTTCCTTTAGTTGCTTATCTCCAAATTTCTTCCAGTGCTTTTTCACTTTCTGTCCAAGAATTGTGTACTTCATTTCTAACCAAAGTTCTCTTGTCTTCAGCTTGCAATCCTTAGTTAAGACAGTATTTTCCTAAGAGTTTGTATAAGCCTTTGTTGCCAAGTATATCCTGTCTGTGAAGGTTACTATATATCACAGGTCCCCCTATGAGAGCCACCCACTTCTACTTATACATTATATATGGACTAGACATTTTAGAAATTGTATTTCTGCATCTTTATTTACACTTAGAATTTCTATGCAAAGGCTTAAATTAAAAAATCAGATAAAAAATTTCATTAGTAATCTCATTTAGATTACCTCTAGATGCATCTTCTGCCCACAAAACAGGCTCAGTCCAATGTTTTCTGAAGACTAAGGTTTTTTTTCATAACATATTAATTATACAGATGTTAAATCAGGTTTTGACATGACTCCAGGAAATCATGTTTTCTACTCTCTTTACAATAGTTTCCATGTATTTTTCATTCTGGTGAGTTCTTTTTCATTTCAGTGGGGCTCAAAAACTATTTTTACAATCTCATGAACACACTGTTTACTAAATCATTAATACAAAACATGTTTCAGAAACACAGTAAGTTTTCCAAAACACATTTTCAGAGGGGATAAAAAGACAGTATTTTCTTCAAAACTTGTTAGGAAGAAATTCAGAGGATAGTTCTGAACAAATGTCCGGGACAAACAGATGTCAAAAATCAAGACTTTTATATAAAATAAAGACTTTTATATAAAATAAAGAAGGAACAATAACTTCATCTCCCATGTTCCTCCTCTTCATCCTCTTTTTTTTCTAACAGAAGAATTCCTGCTGATTTCTTCTTTGTGGAGATTAGTGTTGAGCCTACTCTTACCCCTACGCTCTTTGAAAATGACGAGTTATATTAAACTTCAGTTATATTAAATAATGTAGAAAGGTGTAAAGACATTATTGAAGGGGGCCTCTTTTTACTATTAATGTTCAAAAAATTACATTTTTGAAGTTTTTGAGACACTTTACTGTATTTCTGTGATAACAGGTGTTTGGATCATCTTAGCAGCAAAAGCTGGCTTTTGTGCACATTACAGGGCACGTGTGTTCTCAAACAGTGTGTATGCATTTTATTACTGATTAAAAACTTCAGTGTTTATTGAAGTCGTTGAAACTGAAATAATTTTTTTAAAGGAATAAATAACATACAGTTGCTAACACACAGGTAATGACATTTAACTGAATCAGTGGAGTACAAAATAATGGTAAAGTCTGATTTTCACTTCATGGAGTATTTCTGGTATTTGCTTCTCTCATACAGATAGCTTAGGGAAAATGTCCGAAGACCACCACTTACCTTGGCAAAAACACTCAAGCAAACTAAACTGTTTAGACTTAAATTCTGATGGCACTCGAAATTGCCAGCTCAAAGCCAGTTTATCACCTGACTGTCCCTCCATACTTTAGCATGAGTTCAATAATGGGTTCATAAGCATCTGCTCCAGGAATGAATTGGATTAATCACTCCATCAACATTGATGATCTAGTTACTTTTTTGTTCTACATACAGGAATTGGAGGACAGAATTTTGCCCACATTTGATATGTAGTTCACAGTGGCCTTTGGGCAGTAATATGTTAGAATTACATCTATATGCAGGAAGCTAAGCAAAACCACAGAATTTGTAATTCCTCTGTTTCAGCAAAAGTATAAATTTAAATACAAACGTAAATGTATTCCTCAATAATGATGCCTTTGTTAATTTGAGCTGTAATGAAGATGACAAATTTTAATGAATGGTATGATTATCCTCCCTCCAAATGTATTATTCAAACCATTTTATTTTTCATTGTTCACTAAGCCATACTGGAATTAAAGAAACTATAAACATCTTCCAGCTAGAAAAATATTTTTTACAAGCAAAATATTTGAAGTTTGTTTACTTTTTCCAGTCTGCTTTTAAGAGTCTTTGTGGATAGAGATTAGGCAGCTTTTCTACAAAAACTATTCTATATTCTGGTTGAAGCAACTTGGACATGTTTCTTTTTCTTTCTTCTCAATTTTGTCCTGCTAATATTAGTTTTCCAGACATCAAAAGTGGTAAGCAGGATGGACTGTAAATTCTTTGACATAGGCTTAATAGTTGAAAGAGTTCATCTCACAGCATCTAGACCTTTAGGCTAGTAGTGTGCAGAAGTATGGAGGTTGTGTAGAATGTCATATTTCAATTTTCTCATGTCATCCCTTTGCCAACCTGCATAGTGGAAGTTCCCTGTGAAAGAGTCTTGTTTGTCAATACTTAAGAGATCACACTTTAAGACAGCTCTTTTTCATCCAGAGATGCCAAAGTCATTGTCAAAATAATCCATCCCTTTTCTACTTATCATCTCCCTTTTGTGAGCAATGCTGAGATCCTTCATTGAAAAATGAGAACTTTAATTTCACTACACACCTGAAATGCAGGTCAGTGCAATAGGTGACTGGCAGAAATGTGTGTACAAGCTAAGAATTATGTTTCCTTTTACACTTTTGTGAAGACAGCAAAACATTTTCAACCTGAAAAAACCACAAAAGATAAACCAAAGCAAACTTACACCTCTTTGACTTTTAAACCAAAATTGCATTTGCCATTTTGACTTCTTTATGAATCACTTAACGTTTTTGAGGCTTTTTGTGCTTCTGTTCACAGCACAGGCAAACTTTTCATGAAATTGCCCATTTCATACTATCACTGCAGTTATGGCCTCTCTGAGTTCCAGAGGAAAGAAAGGTTATTGTTTCTCCACCTCCTAGTCCTCAAGAATTCAATTTTTATGTACTTTTACTGAAAAAAAAAATATATTTAGTGGAGTATTAATTTTTTCTTTTTTCTTTGAGAACCTTATAGAAGGTAATTTTTGGTTAAGGAGAAGGGGAGGAGCAGCCTGTCCTTCAGAAAAGAGAGGCTCTTCATATGAGAGGCAGCTCTTACAAAGGGCATGCTCCGTTTGGCTTGTTTCCTAGGTATGAGATGAAACAAGCCATGTTGCTTCAG
>VWYP01029569.1:0-17425 GCA_013400435.1 Pycnonotus jocosus
TTGCTTTATTTACAGCCTGGAACAGGCCTGGTGAATTTTAACCCATTTTGCCTTTGTGTTGTTTCATCTCCTGAGAACGTCCTTGGCTCGTGACAAACACCAGGATGAAAACTGATGGCTTGAGATGCAAACTTTGACCCACTGGCACCAGCCGGGGAAAATTCCAAGGGAAAACCTTCCTGACAATGAGCAATAAAGCAGCAACATTCCAGGGGGGAACTCACACTCAAGGCTGACAACTCGGCGAGAGATTAAAAAGCAGAGAGTGAATTTTTAATGACCTGGAATGCTCTGGAAGATGCACCTGGTGTGAGCACCAAGAAATTCACGATGAGGAATGAGAACCTGGCAGAGCCCAAATGCTCGTGGAGCTCTAATGAAGAGAAAAAAATTAAGTGATGTTGTAGTGCTCCTTCATTGGTTATGTTAATTTTAATTATGTCTTGGGCAAACTTAAGAAGGGAAGCTTTGGTTGGGATTCTGTGTGTGTTCTGAATTTTTCTCCTGAGAGAAAGATTTCTGCTCAGTTATCCTCTCCAAACCCTTGACACTGTAGAATCCCAGGATGGTTTGGGTTGGAAGGGACCTTAGAGTCCCTCCCATTTCACCCGCTGCCATGGGCAGGGACACCTTCCACTGTCCCAGGTTGCTCCAAGCCCATCCAACCTGGCCTCCAGCACCATCAGAGCTGTATCAATTCCCCTCAGAATTTAGACCCTTGGTACCCTCCATCAACAGCACCAGTGTAGGGCCTGACCTCAGATCCTGCCCCCTTAATTCCACAAAGTGTGACTTCAGCAGGTGCCTGGTACAAAAAGGAGAAGAACAAGGACTGCCTTTCCCTCAGCAGATTCAGAATTTGCACCTTAAAGGGTCACAGCTCTGCTGGACTTTTTTCCCCATTAATTTGCCTTTCCTTACCAGGAACTTGAACAGGATTTCCTGCATCTATTGAGCCATTTGCTGGAGTCCTTCACCCAAAGGCAAGGAAATGGTAATTTTTTAAAGTCAGGAATCAGAAGGAGCCCACTTGGCCTCCAGCAGAACCAATGAAAAATTCCTTGGCTTGGCATCCAGAGTCCTCATCCACCCCTGCCAAACCAGATCCCACACATCCACCTCATTTAAAGGAGATGTCTCAACTCACATTTTAATCATACTTTTCTAAAAATCCAGCTCAGAGCAGAAGCTGAAGCTGTTCTGTAGGGCTGAGGACTGATGGTCTTATAACAATCAAAAGCACCAGGACCTCCAAACCTGAGAGGGGGCAGCGCTGACCTGCCCAAGAGCTCTAGGTAAATTATAAAGGTTTTCTTGTAGGCATTTGACCATGAAGGTGCTTGGCTTTTCTTCCCACTACCAGCTTCTTCCCTAAGCCCTTATTTTATTGAACTCTCTTTTCTTACAAGGAAAGAAAAAGAAGAAAAAAAAAAAAAAGAAAAAGAGGAAAATTTGTACAAAAAAAAATAAATCCTGCTTTTGTTCTGGATAAAACTAGGTCAGCGTTTTCCATCCTCACTGTCAGTTTTCTGCAGTGTGCTTCAAACAAAGCATCATCATTCCAGCAAAAGGTATTTATAAAGTGAGCTTTGACAAAACAATTGTATTTTTTTTTTTTCCAGAAAGGCTTTGGCATCTGTCACTGCCAGGAAAGATTTAAGATCTAGGTAGAATTTTCATCTCTCAGAATAACTTGGCCTATATTGACTACAACTAATAGATCTGATGTTTTAAAACCCCTTGTGCAGCAAAGCACTGAAAACTGCAGCTGTTTAGAAATTTCCCTCCTTCATGGAAAATTTACAGCAGGAAAAGTATGAATGTTTCCAGGATTTATTTTCACCTGTCACCCCCACAACTCCCCCAGTTCTTTTGACTCAGAGACAAGAATATAGTAACCACAAGGAAGCTGGAAGATGCCAAAAATAGTACCCCATGGGACAAGGAGGATGCCAAGAACACAGACTACTGTGGACAGGGGGCATGGCAGAGGTTTTGCTCAAATAAATGAGAGACAATTTTCAGCAGAAATAGGGAAAAAGACAATTTTCCCGTTCTTCTTATTTTTCAACCAACTGGTAAATCCAGGCCCTCTTCCACCCACATTTCAGCGCAATTAGTCACAGGAAAAAAAATAATTAAAAACTGACACTTGGAATTTAAAAATAAAAATACCTGAAATTTTGCTGCCATCTTTTTCAACATGCACATAACCAGGGCTAGTCAAGGCTTATCATGCACACACAGAATATTCACTCCAAGGCATTTACTCCATTGTGGAGACACACAACCCACTGCAAAGGCAATGTCTCCACCTACCCCACTCTTCCCTCTTCATTAGGAATTTGCTGTGACCCCAGGAGTCTCAGAGCTCCTTACCTGTTCAATGAAAAAGCATTTGGAAGTATAAAGTGCAGCTTGGCATCAGTTCTCCAGTCAGATCATCCCTTAAAAATAAATATATGAGAGAACCATCTACCTCTGATACATAAAACAAGCACAGAAGATTTTCATCAAGGACAGAGAAAACAAGAAAAGGACTGAGAGGCCCAGAGCTCACTTAGAGCCTGATGTCTCATTAATAAAACCGAGATACAGGACTGAACAGCAAGATGGGAAGCATTGGAAGGCAGAGATGTGCACGAGGCACAAGCACAGGGAAAACAGGAGATGGATGGAAGATCAAAAGGCTGAAGTTAAGGGGTTTATTGAGGAACCATCAGTGAGGACATCACCATCAGGCCTGCATTTTCACTGAGGTTCTTGGGCAGAGTCAGAGTAGATGGAGAGAGAGAGGACATGCAGAGGGAATTTCAGGACATCCCACAGTTCTGGAGACCGGGCTGGAGCCAAGACAGAACCATAAACTAGTTAACCCAAAAAACTTCAAGTGAACTGTCCTAAGCCAAACCTGCCAGCAGAAATCATTCCTGCAGCTCTCTAATAGCTCAGCACTGCTCACAGCAGCCATGGCAAATCCAGCAGAGGAGAGAGGTACTCAGTAAATCAACGTTGTGTCAAACCCCAAAGGCCACCTGAGTCTGATTCACCTGAAAAACACAGTTCCCATCTCTTCAAACACAGCCAAATTCTTTGCAGGGAAAAAAAAGTCTTTGCTTCCCTGGGTGTTGTGAACAAGTAAATAAGTCTAACAAAATCCAAACACAATTTGGCAGGATATAACACTTGTTGGAGATAATCCTACCTGCTGAAATTTCCTTTTAACCTCAGTGAAGACTCTGGTAGATGCTAAGTATAATCAGGACAGATACCAATTCTCTCCCATAGGAAAGCAGAGTGAACAGGCTTCAAAATATTTTTCTTTCATGTCACATCAGCAAAGGAAAACTTCTAGAAATAGTTACTTTGGTTTTTTTCTCCTGAAAAGTTACCTGGGTGATTTTGGCTGTGGTAGATTCCCCAGAGTAAAAACAACATCAGCCTTAATAATGTAATATATACATAACCCTTAGAGCATTAAATTCAATGTTCTTGGGTACACTGTGTAATTCTTGGAGTGTCCTGTGCAGGGCCAGGGGTTGGACTCGATGATTTTTGTGGGTCCCTTCCAGCTCAGGATATTCTATGATTTCCATGATTCTATGAGTTCAGCCCAAACTTTTCAGGTGATGGAGAAACAGAGGGTCCCAAAGCAGGGGAATTGGAGATTCCCACAGCAGGAGTTGGTCTGATTTCTTCTGGATCCATGGTGGGCTGCGAAGGACCACAGGCAAAGCTGTTGTTGATATTTCTCATCAGTTAAAATCCCCTCTCTACAACTTCTGCCTCAACACCCAGCTTGAAAATGGCCCTCAGGTATTACAGGATGGGGATGACTGTTGTGGTCATCTGAAGATGCAAACAGGGAGTCCCAAGACCCCACAAAACATTTTCTGGAAATGCCCATTATGTTCTATGAAGTGTTTATTCACCTTCAATTAAAGGTCTGATCATGCACTAATTGCAAATTTTGTTGCAAACCAGCGTGAGTTCCCTGATGATTAAAGGACTGATAGTTCTGTTATTAATTATCATTTCCAGCATGGAAGGCTGCAGTGTGATTCCCTCTGCAGAGGTAGGTGCCATCTATATGCTCCTGAAGAAGCATCCCTGGCCTTGGAAAACTTAGAAATCTAAACAGACAGTGCAGACAAAAGAACCACCATTATCTTCCTTTTCCAGATGGGGAACTGAGGCACAGAGAGATTAAGTGACTTGCCAACATCTGTGGAAGAATGGAGGATTAAACCTTGATCTCCTGAGTCCAAGTCTGGTGTTCAGTCACCGGACCAGCCTTCCTGCTCCTGCTAATGTGTTATTACTCTCATCTGCTCAGTGGGTTTTCCTACCCACTCCTACCTAATCCCTTTTCAAGGTAGCCCTTGAGGGACTCTTACTTATGTGGGTCAGGGCTGGATGCAGCCATGCCAGAGAAGGACACACTCTTTTTGTCCTGTCGGCACCGCTGGCCCATTACTGGGTGGCATCACAGGAGCAAGGACTTACAAAGTCATTTCTACTTCCAGGCAGGAAATCCTGACATGAAATTGCTGGGTAGCAGGGAAAGAGGAAGTTGATTGCTGTGGCTCTGGCTGCATCTGCAGTTCCCATCCCAAGGAAGCCAAAGAGCCTGTTGGTGTAGGAAAAAGGCTTGTAAGACAAGAAGAAAAACCTTTTGAAAGATGAATATTTGGATCTCTGGACTCTATCAGTGTTTATTTCTTGGGCTGCAATACCACCTGCAGGCCCCAGACCAGGGCTGGACGCTGCAGAGAAAAGAGGGTCTTACAACCAAAGGGGGCAGGTCCCAGCCCTCTGGCTCCATGGGAGCCTTTCTGATGGATGGGGAGGGTTGGGATGATGCCCTGCACACACCACTGGACACACACACTCCAAGCTGCATTGTCCAAACCCATCCCCTCAAAAAAAAAAAACAAACCCAAAAACCCTGTATGGAAGAGGCCTGCATGGAAAATAACTCTGAAAACAACCTTTGAGGCGAAACGCTTCGGGTCTTCCCGAATAACCAGGTAACGGGAATTTCCCTGTTTGCCACAGGTCAGGGCTTTGTGCTGTGCTGAGAGGGGCTGTCCCACTCCCCCAGGCCGTGTCCCGAGGGGGGTGAGGGCGGGGGTGTCACCGCCAGCCCCTCTCCTCAATGCCTGTCACCCCGATTGCGGTGGGCGAGAGATCACAGGCGGGCGGCGGGATCTGCTCAGGAGGCATCAGATGGCGTCGGAGCAAGGGTAATCCAGTTATTTTTAGAGAAGTTTTTCCACTCGGAGATCATACACACTGCAGATCACAGAGACACATGCAAGCATGAAATTTCATTTTTACGAATTCTTTTCCCGCGGCTTCCCTGTAAAGTGGCAGTGAATGGGAAAAGCTACAATCATGACAAGACAATTACAGAGGGGTTTTTTGCTAAGCATGAAACTTAGGGGGAAAAAAAGAAATGTTTAGGGAAAGGGAGAAGGATAAAAAAGCAACTCACAAGAAAAGTCATTTTTGTCCACTTGTCTTGTTCCACTGAAGCAGAATTAGACATCATGTCACATACAAGATTTTAAAATAAAAACTTGCTTTAAAGTACCTGAGAAAAAAAAGCAAATGTTTGAGTTTGAACTGCTTTTCCTGGTTTGGCTCTTTTAGTCACACAGTGTGTATGCAAATGGGGAAACAAGCCAGCACCTTCCTAAATGCTGCAAAACACACACACTCCTGTGCTTTTAGCATGAAAGGACTGGGAGACATACATTAGGATTTGTGGGATTATGGTGAGAAAGCAGAAGTGATAACTTTGATGTTCTTTTTTTTATTTAAAAAAAAAAAAATGGGGAGTGAAAAGACAGAAAACTGTGAGTGGTTTTTTTCTCTTCTTGGCAAAGCCCCCCAGGAAAGAGCTAGCATGGAAAATGGATCCCCTCTCATCTTCCGGGGAAGCAATTCCTCCCCTTCCAGCCTGGGTTCACTGGCATGGCTGTGCGGGGAGCTCAGACACCGCGTGTCTGAGCCCTGCTTAGCCCGTGGATAAACACAGAGGTTGGCTTCTACAACAGGCAGCCATGGAAAACTTCTTAAGGAAAGGAGCAAATATTCCCTGCAAAATAAATAACAATTCTGCATCCAGAAGTGCCAAGACAGAACCAATTTGGTGTTGGCGAGAAATGCGCGATCGCCTCCGCCATGGTGGTCACAGAGCTGGGAATTTCACTCTGGGGGAGGTTTCTCACTTGGTTCTCATTAAATCAAGTCTCTTCTTGGTTTAGGCATCTTCTGATGCAACCACAACTGCCAAAAGGTTTCCACAGCTGCCCTGTTCATCACTGCAGCATCCCAGTGGCTTTAAGTGAGAAATAGATATACTGGTAAAAAACCAACTCACTGATTTACAGCAGAGGGAATCAAGACATTTAAAAAGTGCTCTGAAACTTTTCAGCTGTCCTTATGGAAGGTGGTTTAGCACAGATCACCTAGGAGGAAAATGTCATAAAGCAGAAAGTCCAAGAGGGTTTACCTTGATTTTGTAGCATTGCAGCATCTCTTTGGGTCTCTCATCCCTCCATCAGGCAACGCTCAGCTGCACCTTAAGGTGGGAGCAAGACACTCAGCTCCACCAGGTCTAGAGACAACACAACAAAATAATTTGTCAAATTGTCAAAACTCAACAGACAGAGTAGAGGAGCAGACTGGGGAAATTTGGATAGACTGTGCCTTCACCCAGTCCTAATCTCGCCACTGGAGGCTGTAAACATGATGGGTAAAGTGACAGTCTGGCTACAAATCTGTCTGGCAGCTTCATTAGACATCTTTCGCCTGACTGATTAAACTGCATTTAAGACCCACTTTCATTTTTTCAAGTCTTTTGTTTAAATTAAAAGGTCATGTTTTCGAGCGAGTGATCCGCTGCCCTCTCCAGTCTCCTGCCACAATACAGTTACATTGCTACGAGTGTCGCACAAAGCGCTCTGAATAAGATCCACAGACACCAACAAATGTCGCAGCCAGCGGAGGCTACAGAAAGGGGTTTTTGTCTCTTCGTTATGTGCCACAGCAGGGAAACGAGCTTGAAAAGTCCCCCAGCCTCAAACTTGGACTATTTCTGCTGTACACTGTGGAGGGCTTGCAAAAAAAGCACTTGCTACTTTTGCAAATTTATTCAAACAGCAAACTGGGTTTGCCCGGTGCCTCTCGCTCCACCTCGGTTTTGCTGCTGCTTTGCCACTCGTGAATCGAAAGAGATTTTTTTTGGTGGTTAGACAAAAAAAAAAAAAAAAAAAAAAAGAAAAAAAAGACCCAGGACCTGGGATTTGGGGTCTAATGCTGCCAAGTGCTGAGTGCCATCTGTTCCCACTGGCTCCAGAGCTCCCAGGATGGGGCCCCGGCACGGCGGAGCCTGACGGAGCAGGGCAGCTCTCCAGAAGATGTAACCCGGCATCTTGGGAGCGCTCCCAGTTTACACCTCAGAGTGTCTGGCCAGCAGACAGACCACACTTAACCTGTCACCCTGCAGCCAAGTGCTTCCCTCAGCTCCCAGAAAACAGCACTCCAAACTGGGAGAGATGTCCTGGCTGTGTTTGAGATTTTGGTGTGCTTTGTTTCTCACTAAATCCACATAGGGACTTCCTTATTATCAGTGTTGGTCTCTCCTTGCAAGTAACAAGTGATAGGAGGAGAGGAAATGGCCTCAAGTTGTGCCAGGGGAGGCTTAGATTGGATATTAGGCAAAATTTCTTCATCTAAAATGTTGTCAAGCACAGGCACAAGAGGAAGGGATTTAAAAGCCATGTGGATGTGGCACTTGGGGACATGGCTTAGTGGTGGCTTTGGCATCAGTTGGACTTGATGGTCTCAAATATTTTTTCTACCCTGAAGGATTCTCTGATTCTCTGTGCTGGGAGATGATGGTGCTCTGAGCACTGCACTTTCTGATGGCATGATGATGGCAGTCTAAAAAAGTCCCCCAACCTCACTTGCACCTTCCCAAAGGTTTTTGCTGGATGGAGAGAACACAAGGACGAATTGGAGGGTCAAGGCATGGAAGAGGAGAGCAAGGGCTGAGTTGTGTGCTCCTCTCAGGTGAAAAGCAGAAATCAAGGGAGTTGAACAAAAGGAATAAAAACAAGACACTGGGTCACTGCCCCTGAGGAGTCCTTGCTTCCTGCTGAGAAGTTTAACTCCAGCATGAAGGGGTCAGCTCAGTGCCTTGCACAAGGGCCCACTTTTCAACAAGGGGATGTAAAAGCTGACTAATTTTTACTGAATAAAATGAGCCTTTGACAAGTGCTCTGCTATAGAGGCCTGTACTCTGACCTCTGTATTCCCTAAACTGCAATTCTCTTAATTGAGAACATTATAAATGTGACTTAATAAACTGAACCAGAGCCTGGATCACAATATCCAACATGTCTCATCCTGGGTCTTTTTTAATAAAGCACATTGCACTGGAATTTTGGTTGTACACAAAAATGTGTTTAGTAGAGGGTTACTTCCCTTCTCTTTCAGGTCCAATTAAATCCTCAATGATTACTGAGGTTTCCAGAAGTGGTGGTGACATCAGAATCTCCCAGGATCAGCTTTTCCACTGGATTGCTGTGGGATTCCATCTCTAACAAGTACAAGTACGTAGTGATACTGCAAAAACAACCCTGCTGTCTACTTATTGCCAGGATCAATAGATGCTTAGGTAGAACATCTACATTATTACTCTAAAATCAAACTGCCTTTTCTGACCCACTGGCACAGAAGTTGCTGAAATCCTGCAGTGTAACATTTGCTTTAGGACTACATTTCTCTAATTGATGTGCCCAAGATCCACCCCCAGGTATTGACAGCAGAAGAGACCCTTTAGCATTTAAAAGTAAATCCTTGACATTTCTGTCTCAAGCAGAAAGTCCAATTATTCTCCTTTTGCTCTGTTGCCCAGTCAGAAATTTAAAAGGCAGAAAAAGAATCTAGACCACACAGTAAAATTTTCCAAGTTGTATAGATTGCTGTAAGAGCAGCAGTAAGTAAGAATATTTTGGATACCAACAGAGCTAAAACAGTGTTTAAGGCTTATTTCTGTAAGGCCAGAGGACATTTTGCTGTTGAGTGCTCATTTATAAAAAGTGAAATAAGGTAATTCTTCTTTCCCAAAAGCTAAGAGAAATGGTTCTGAATGTCCCCTTTTCTTTCCTTCACACAAGCTGAGTTTTTTTCACAACTAGCTGACTATGAATAGGCACAACAATTCCAGTAAGCCATCCATTTCCACTGCCAACAATTATATCAGTTATCCAGGCCCTTATGTGCAATTTAATACCTATTTTCATAAAGCGAGAGATGAAAAGAACAACTACAATAAGATGCAGTTAATTATGGATATGTTTAGAAACAGTCTAATGAATAATAAACAACGTTTTATTTCCCCCCCCCGTCTACGACGCAGTGGCAAATAATTAAGAATCAAAAGAATTCAAAGTATTAGGTAACAATCAGAAAACTTGTGCAAGATTTTTTTTTTCTGCTCGAGTTTAATTGGTTCATTGTTCCCATGAACTATAAACCACGGGGTTGATAGCGGTGCTAAAGTTTGCCTCTATAAAGGAAGATTAACATATTCGGGAACTTTACCCTAATCCTTGTTTTGCGTTAACTCAAGCAGATTGGATTAGTAATTCTTACCTACCACCCACTAGAAGAAAACGGGTTTCTTTTCTCAGACAACTGCCTGCATTGTACCTCCGTGTGCATTATCTGCACTGAAAGCGTTCTGCAGAGAGAAAATGATGTGAAGTGAAAGGGAAAAGGGTTTTACACTGCGATGGCAAGGAACAATCGCTGACGTGGCAGAGCCTGAACCCTGCTGAAAGGTTAGACCTGTTCCTGCCCAGCTCATGTGCTGCTATTTCAGGCAAAAGGAGAATAAGCCTCCCCTGAACTTCTAATTCAGGAAAATAATGAAAACTAAGGAGAGTTGATTTACAGGATCTGATTTGGAGACTGTTGGGGTGAGCTTGGAGCAGCCCAGAGAGGGAGTGGAGCTGGTTTGGTGGTCGAGCTCTGCTGAGTGCGTCTGCTGAGAATGGCATTGCAAACCCACTGGGTTTCCAAGTGCCCAGCTCAGCCAGGAGTGGGGCAGCTGCCATGGGAATCATCCCATCCTGGTGGTCTTCGCTGTGCGTGGACGCTGTTCAATGCAGACCAACCACAAGTGCATCTACAACAAATACGGAAATATTGCACTGCAGAGTTAGATCCTGCAGGTCTCCCATCCTGCTGATATTCCATTTTCACTAATTAGAATCAATGAAGCAGAGTGGTTTGTGTTGGAAGGAACCTTAAACTTCATTCAATTCCAATCTCTACCATGGGCAGGGACACCTTCCACTGTCCCAGGCTGCTCCAAACCTCATCCAGCCTGGCTTTGGACACTTCCAAGGGTCCAGGGGCAGCCACGGCTTCTCTGGACAACCTGTACCAGGGCCTCACCACCCACATAGGAAGAATTTCTTCACAGTAACCCATCTAATCCTGCCCTCTGCTAGTTTAATTGCCTGAACAAAGTGCTACTTGTTCTGAACTCAGTGTCACATTTTCACCTCAGGAAAGAAATTACCATTGCTTGTTCTGTCTGTAGTTTCTTTGCTCCCATTTTTTTTCTCTTTCAGGGGCTGTAGCCCAGACCCTCCTACTCCCTCTCTGTGTGCAAGAACTACTCCTTTTTTCCAACAGGAGCACAACAAAATCCCAGAGAGGCAGAAACCCTAACACTGACACAATGGCCAGCAGAAGATCTTGAAACCATACAGGTTTTTGCGAAATTTTAAAATCCCAAGCATCTCCTAGATGCTTCACTGGGGAAAATCATCTTCTTAAATACATGAACACACTTAGCCAGACTATTTCCCTTACTCATCAACAAGTTGTGCCAGGAAATTTGAGCACTATTGGAAAAAGCAGAATCAAACTCTTTGCACAGTATTATTTATGAGTAATATGATGCCCCAGGTGAACACAGGAGCTCCACGGATCACATTCACACAATAAACAGACCAAAACATCCAGGGCTGTGGAAGAGCCCAACACAAGTGATGGTTCCTGTCCAGGCTCCCTCCAACCACAGAACTGTAAAACTCCCCCAAAATGTGGCAGCAGCACTTTGAAGGAAAAGCCAAGGTATGTAAAGGCAACTCTTTGCTTTCTTGTTGGTGCTGGAGGCTTCTGCACCTCACCAGAGCCAATGATCTTCCCATAACCATGGCCAAAAATCAAACAATATTTGGGTGGTTTCTCTCTTTTTCATATTAAGCAGTGCTTGTAACTTGGAACAGCTTAAAAGCATTCAGTTGCCAAGGCAATAGGAAGTAAAGAGTTATCAAATATATGTGCTCTAAACATTGAAAAATATTTAGCACAAGCACAACTGCAGTGGTTAGCTTTGTGTTAAACTACAGGGAGCTACAACAGGGATTTTGGGGGCAAAAAGCAATTCCACCTGTTAGTTGTGTGCCAAGGAAACAGCTGGCTAAAGTATGGCCTGTTTTAACTTGGATTTCTGATTGGACTTCAGTAGTTATCAATAAACCAAATTGACTCAGTAGCTGTCAATAAAACCCATTTACTCCTGCTCATTAGCAGGCAGGGATATTAATTAACTCTGCAGCTAGGAATGAAAGAGAGCTCCTTGAAGAAACTCCAGGTATTTCCCCATCCTTCCACCCCAGTGTTTGGGCACAGCAAGAAAACCCCAGGGTGCCCCAAGGGTCCCACAGAACTTGAAACACTCCAGTGCATTTCCCAAGGGAAGTTTGGGGGGTTTTCATATCCATGAACCACCTTTGAGCTTTGCACTTCTACCCCTTGAAACCTTTTTCTTCCTGGGATAAAGGAAGAAAGGTCTTCCATCACCTTCTATCCCTACATGTCTGGTGAGTTCCTAGAAGTTGTGTGGAGTGTGTTGTAGCCTCCTGTTTAACACAGAGAGGACAAAACTCTTTAGTCTTCAGTGGAAAAAAGTAAGTGTGGTAGAGAAAGAAGATGAAAGTGGGGTGAGAAACCAAGAGAAAATTCTTGAGCAGCAGCCTTGAGCAAGGCAGGACACAACTTTGGAGCTCCGTGCTATGCTATGCTTCTGCCATATCAATTAATGGAAAATGAGGAGTGGATCAATAAATTACTCAGATGCTTTGTGGTGTCTGCTGTGAGAGCTGCTGGTACGAGTTTTTCACCTTCCTCCTTTCTCATGGTTTGCCACCACGCTGTGCCAAACACGCTGCATATCATTTACTGTTTGGGATTTTATGAAGGCAAAAAAAAAATAAATTGAGCCTCCAAGTACCAATTTCAAACTGTTGTAGTGAACTCTCCCTTTTTTTATTACATAATAGAGCCTTTTGTCCTCAGTTTTCCATCTGTTTGGTAAGCATTTTTCACTTGAAGACTCAATTAGGACAAAAAACCCCCACACAATCATTCAATTCAAAAATTAATTTGGAGATCAAGGGACTGACTTAGGCCTATACCAGTGACTAAAAGCGATTCAGGCTCTGTCACATGATCCAAGAGAACTGAGCAACAACAGTTTAGCTGCTTTAATCCTGCTTAATTTGAGTGCAAAGAAATTCACATGTGCTACTAAGAACATTTTGGGAGTACACTGTGTCCATTTTTCTGGGTCTCCACGTCCAAAGACTCCATTTCATTGAGAGCTCATGACATCCTTGATTAGCAACCCCCGTGCAGATGAACAGAAAGCACACGAATTTGCAGAGGTGGAGAGAAAACTCCTCAGAGAATATCCTGCTGAGGAAGAGGTGGGTTCAGACAACACACTTTGCAAGCAGGACTGACAGCAAAACCAGCACCTTTTAGGGGTTTTGGCAAGGAGGCAGGTCTCAGGGGCTATTTAAAAGACACATGCCATCAGTAATCCAAAGAGTATACAGAAAGAAATAATGAAAATATGTCAGGGGAGGAGTTTGAAATACGTATCTTACTTGTTTTATAACTTTGCATATTTTGCACACAGGCCGTTGGGTCATTAGCAGAGAAATGCTGCTCTCCCACCACCTGGCACCAGTGTGTGACCCCAGGGCCAAGCCACGGGGTGTCAGCCCACCAGAAGCTTGGCTCCAGCCTGTTCCAACGGGGACAGCCAAGGAAACTTTCATTAGACGGAGGAAAACTTGCAAAAATCCCATCCGGCAAACACGCGCGCGCACACGTACCCTCTGTCTCTCCCTCGCCCTCTCTAATGCCTTGTGTGCCTTTGCTGGGTTTGGAAGAAACTTTAATTAAAGCCAGTTGTGAAATTTCCAAGGGGAAAAAAAAAAAAAGAAGGTAATCCCTTACAGTAAATGTGCTGTGATTGTTCTGGGTTCACCATTCCTCTCCCCCTGGACAGTTTTCACGATGAGACAAAAAATCTGAGAGATCAAAATGCTGAAACGGGCTGTGCCTGCTTCTCATCCTCCTTTCAACGAGAGAACTGGACAGGCTTGAACTGCTTCATTCAAGCAAGGAACCTCCCCTGAAAGAAATCTCCTTCCAGTGCCTTAAGGGGCTCCAAGAGAGCTGGAGAGCAACTTTGGACAAGGACATGGAGTGACAGGACACAGGGAATGGCTTCACACTCACAGAGGGCAAGGTTAGATGGGATATCGGGAAGAAATTCTTCCCTGTGAGGGTGGGGAGGCCCTGGCACAGGCTGCCCAAAGAATCTGTGGCTGCCCCATCCCTAGAAGTGTCCAAGGCCAGGTTGGATGGAGCAACTTGGTCTAGTGAAAGGCATCCCCATCCATGGCAGGGGGTTGGAACTGGATGGTCTTTCAGGTGTCTTCCAACCCAGGCTGTTAAATGATTCTGTGAAAACCTCCCTAAAAATCATAAAATCATTTAGGTTGGAAGGGGACTCTAAGATCGAGTCCAACTTTTAACCATGACCAAACAGCTGTTCTTCCCAGGAACATGATGGCAGAGGACAGCTTCTGGTAATGGACTTGCTTTACCATCTTGACTGCAAGAGGAATGCAACATAAAGGTATAAAATCTTTTCTTCCATCCCCTTCAATCCCTACATGTCTGGTGAGTTCCTAGAAGTTGTGTGGAGTGTGTTGTAGCCTCCTGTTTAACACAGAGAGGACAAAACTCTTTAGTCTTCAGTGGAAAAAAATAAGTGTGGTAGAGAAAGAGGATGAAAGAGGGGTGAGAAATCCAGAGAAAATTCCTGAGCAGCAGCCTTGAGCAAGGCAGGACACAACTTTGGAGCTCCATGCTATGAGACAAAATTGCTCCCTTCCTGCTGCCCTGATGGTGCCTGGACTCGCCAAACCTGTCTTTTCAGGTCTGTGATTTGTCTTGCTGTGAAGATCTCCATTTTCCATCAAATCTGCAGGTGCAGATGGAATCCCACTTCCAGCTGTTGCAGGGCAAGCTTCATAGGCAGACAGAATCATATGATGTTTTGGGTTGGAAAGGACCTTAAAAATCATACAGTTCTAACCTCCTTTCCATTGGCAGGGATAGCTGAAATTGAGTGTGGAGAAGCCTGAAGGGCCTCTTTGCCTTGATTTACAGCCACATGGGGATCTGTGGCATTTTGGGACGAAGTGCCCTGCCACAGCCTTGACAGAAACCAATTCATTTGAACCACAACCCTCCAAAATGCTGGAAGGTCAATAAAAGACAACCAAAGAGAGGCCACAGGGACAACGATCTCTGGTGTGGGGAAAGGAGCTGCACAGAGAGGCCCGTGTGGGAAACCCAGCCCGTTCAGCATCAAAGGGAGAAGGAATAACAAGCCAGGCTTGCCCTCCTCCCCTTCCCTGTGCTGTGTGTTTCATCCAGTCGGAGCAGCGGGGCTGGCACAGCGCCAGGGATCTCTCCGATAGATCCGAGCGGAGCTGATTAAGAAATGCAACCAAAGTAATTAATGATGGGGGAGGACTGAACCCACAGCAGAGCTGGGATCTGACTCGTTCTTTGCCACGGTTAACCCCAGAAAGAGTCAATTAGAGCGGGACTTCCCAACCTTTTTGCCACAGACGCTCTCACTTTCAATTAAAATGGCTCTCCAGGAACCCCGAGCAGAGCATTGGAGCCAGCAGGCTGCCCAGAGCATCAACCTTCCTGGGCCTTTGCAGTTTCTGTCCATATTCCTCTGCCATGCCGGTTTTTAATTTGTAAAAATATTTGTCTGTACTTCACCCAGGTGTTCAGACAGGTTTCAGCCCTCTCTGTGCTCTGTTCAACATCCTGGACGAGTATCTCCAGTATCCATCCTCTCCAGTATCACGGTTCCAGCCTCTCCAGTATCAGACATGGTTCTCTCCGTGTTAAGGTCATGCTGTTGGTAAGGTCCATGTATGTTAATCCTGGGTCAATATTCTGGGCCTCTGTAGAGCTCTGGAAGTTTAGTTCTGTCTGGATGGCTGCAGATTTGCCCAGGTTTGGAGGTGTTGAAGCTGATTTCAGCCTCCTGAATTCATTATCAGTTTGGTTTGGGTGTTGTGACTGAATTCAGTAACAGCTCTAGCCATTTTCCCTCTATACAGGAAATCTAGGAGAAAGAGGAAAATCTAGGAAATCTAGGCTGAAAACCCAATTTTGACTTTATCTGTTCTCTCTTACATCCTTTGTGTCAAAACAATAACAGGAGAGAATTGCAAAGGAATCTTTTTTATTTTTCAATGTAATATACTTTTCTCTTTGTTTGTGTCTTGGAAGAACTCTGTGTAACAGAACAAAACTCAGTTCACTCCAGCAAGTCCAAAAAAAATCAGAAGCTTCAGATTTCTCCTGACAGGCTTTAAAGGAGACTCTATATTTCAACAAGTGGGAATTGTTTATATTTAGCTGTAGTTTATGATCATATAGAAAGACCACACCATACTAAGCAGCAGCATCATAGTGGAGAGGTAATATCTTAAAATTTATCCTCCATTTTGGTCTAGATACAAACACCCTAAATCCCCAAAGTGATGAATATTTATCCTATCAGCAGAGGGTAATACGCAGATTTAGTCTCTTTCCCCACACCCTTTTAACATAAAATCAAGGTTCATTTCCATGACACTCTTTTATGATCTGCATCTCAACTGGAGAAGACATTTTCCAGCCCAGAGGGCAAAGGCTTTGCTTTATATTGTCGAAAGTAGCAAGTTCAAGTCCTGTGGTGAGGGTCACATTTTTTATAATAAACCCTTCATATCCTGTATTATCCCCTTGTTAAATGGTTCACTACATTAATTATCATTATCATCCAACATATTTTGCACTGAATGAAAATATTTCATAATGCTTTTGGTTGAAGAAGCAAAACATAATATACCATTTTATGAGTAATTTTCACGAAATTTTGCATGCATCCAGAGCTTGTGAGGTAGGGAACACACTTTGTTTGAACTTTATAGCCTTCTCATTCAGTTTTCATTAATAATTTTCCCTTTAGTTCTCAATAGGTTTCTCTAGCATTGAGGGAACAATATCAGAGCCCTCCTGTAGCTAATTTAATATCTGTAAATTTCCATGGCTGATAAGCAACAACTGCGCAGACGAATAGAAAAATAAAATAGTGAACGTAGGAGCAAAAAAAAAAAAAAACCAAAACAACCAAAAAAAACCACAAAGGAAAGTGGAATCATTAAGATGCTATGAAGTGACAATCATTGTAAAAAGTTTGGCTTCATCAGGTAAAATTAGTAGCACAACAGTGATTAGTATTTATTCTCTAAAAGTAAACTAAAAGCTTAATTTTGTTTGTTTCTTTCAAAAATCATTCTCTTAATAGGTAGAAATGCTGGTGTTTTCCACCAGCCCCTGCTCTGAGCTGTGCTCACACACATTCCCAACTCTCCAAGGCTCTGGCAAGGACGGATGTGTTTCCTGGACCAAGAGATCATTTTCTACCACATCCTTCCCTCTCCCAAAGCAAGGCACCAGCCCACACTCATAACTCTACTCTTCTCCTTAACGCAACCAAAAAATCCCCAAAGCCACTTTGTCCTTTTCAGTCCTCTTGCCTTGCATTTCACAACTTATTCCTTGCAAAACCTTTGCATTCCCTCCCTGAGCTTTGTGGGATGCAGCTGCTCCCCCACACCCTCCTCACCTCCCATATCCCAAAATCCAGCCCCTGCTGAAGATGCTCCTGCCCCTGTGCCACGTCTCCTCCCCCTCCTGCTTTTCTCACAGCACAGTTTGGGGTTGTGTTGGGATGAGGTGATGTCCAACTCAGCCTCTGTGGATGAGCAGCACCCGGAGCGGCCCCATGACGTGGCCCAGCTCCCACCCCGTGTGGGTGACAGCCCTGCCCTGCACTCTCACATTAATTCCTCAGGCTTCAGGAGCCACTTCGAAAGCTGTGACACCTTAGGAAGGCTGAGCTGAAACAGAGGCTGGAGAGACCTAGAGAACAAAGCAGATATTTACTGAAAGGCCT
>VWYP01029575.1:9041-33546 GCA_013400435.1 Pycnonotus jocosus
GTGGAATGCATTTTGCCCCTCGAGGAAATAATTTGATTTTCTTGTTCTTAGGAGCTTTTGCTTTTGAGAACAAAACATGGTTCTGGGAGTTCTCACCCCACTGCGTTAATTACATTTTGACCTGCATTATTGAAATCACAGAACGTTTTGGGTTGGAGGTGACCTTAAAGATCATCCAGTGTGGCTCTTGCTCATCAGAGCCCCTGCTCTCCCCAGTGCCCCCACACTCAGGAATCTCCCTGGAAGTGAATCACAGCTCTTGCAGTCCTGTTTTTTTCCCTGGATCCCAGCATGACTTGCATGCCAGCTCATCTCTCCATCTCATCTCAGTGGTCTGAAGGGTTGCTGTGGCTGTTGATCTGGTTAATAACCTTGTTATTTTACTATTATATGTAAATACTGACTGGAATATAGTTTTACAGTGGTAAATTATTCTGATCTTGATTCAGTTTGCATTGATTGGGGTTATTTTCTGCCATGTAATTCAGATTTATTTCCCACGTCTCATTTCTTGTATGCCAGCAGTGACTCTCTGCAGAATAATCTCTGTTAAAAAATTCCACATTTCCTCTTTATGCTTTTCCTTGATCATAATTATGGCTTGACAGCTCATATTTGCTTAACAGAGGTGCTGAGGAGTAGTAAAAGAGAGTGCTCTCCAAGCTCAGTGCCTTCTCTCTAAACAGCAAGAACCCCAAACCTGATTTTTTTCCTTGGATTTCCCAGGCACTGCTGTGAAGTATCTTGACCTGATACCAAAAGCAGAGGCTTCAAACCAGTTAGCTAAACTACAATGGGGAAAGAAAAAAAAAAAAGTCTTAAGAGAAAGGATGTCTTCAAGAGTGCTTTTAGTAGATTTTTAATTCTTGGAGTGTTTTTGTTGGCAGTGACAACACTGACTCAGATGGAAAACTTGTCACTTCTTGGGTGCTCACGTGGTTTGAGGAGCTTTGTTTGCTTTAAAATGGGACAGCTTTGCAAAACTGTGTGGGTTTGTATGGGGAGCCTTTCCTTGCCCATCAGTACAGGAAGATTGTCCCTTCCCTGCTGCTGGAAAATACTTGGAGCCATCATGGGATAGATGCCCCACAGTCAGTGTTTTAAAAACTGGGAGGCAGCTTTGGGCTGAGGTACCTTGGAGAAAACCCAGGTGGTTTCTTGTTGAACAAAATGAACTTTCCTGTCTTGGTGACTTTCTCAAGGAGTTTTATTTGTCCCTGTCAGCTTCTTCCCCTGTGGTCTGCTCTGCAGTGGGTGAAGCCTCTCTGGGGTTTTCTCCTGGGCCCTTTGCTGCAATGATGAGTATGGACAACTTTATATCACCCCCCCAGTGCTGGAACAAAGCTGGATAATTTGAGAGACTGGTCTAAAAGTCAACCTCAGAACCATGATGTGCTGTGCTGAATCTGTGGTGGTTTGAGCTTGTAAATTAATTTTTTGGGTTTGTATTTGGATGATGCCCTCACGTCTTAAGACTCTTTTGAGCTTTGAAAGCATGTGCATGCAGCTGCTGACATTTTGGCTTTTTCTTCATGTTTCTTTTCATGTTTTCTATATTTCTTCACTAGTCTTGGATAAAGCAGTTTATTTAGGAAGCCCTGCCAGGTTCCTTCCTGGCTTCTCTTCCTTCTCTCAGAGGCACAATGGTAATTTGGTCACTTGCATCCCCACTCTCTCTGATGACTCTCTCTCTTCCTTTTACCTTACTATTGACATAAGTTATTATAGATGTTTGTATTTTATATAAAGGAGCTTTAAGAAGATGCTGTGTGTGAATGTTGGCTTTGAAGTGTTCTGAGTTGTGGTGCCAGTGGCTTTCCTGATTCTGTTGAGCTTTTTTAGAGACCTTTTTTTCTTCCACTTTCCTTTTTTGCCTGAAAAGCATAAAAGCTTGTCTACTTACTCCAGAATAACTACATTTTTTTTCTCCTAGTTAATCAGCTAAATCTGATAAATGCAGGCTATGGTAAGAAAATACTGGAAGAGGCAGATGCCCAGTATCAACCAGAGGCTTACACCAGCTCACTGATAATGTGGTTTACTCTAGGAGAGGGTACTGAAGCTTTCAATGATTTATACAGGCTCAGATAATTAAACCAAGTTTTGCTGGGCTTGGCTGCTGAGCTCTGGAGCTGTCAGGGCAGAGATGTGATGTGCTTCTCTACAGGGGAAAAGGCAGCCAAGTTCCCTCTCATTGTTATTTGTGAAATGAGGGTGGCCCTTGTGTGGCCAGCCTGGGATGAGGTGTCCAGCAATCCGGTTTAAGAACCGTGGCGCCCACTTTTACTTTGGTGATGTTGCTCCTCTGAATTTACCTGCAACTATTTCTGCTTCACCACACCTAATGGCAGGTGAATTTTGTCTCAGGGCCTTTTTTTTTTCTGGTGTAAAACAACTCAGACTGTAGCCTGCTTGACATACACTTCTCACCTAAGACAATTCTTTGATTTGTTCTTACGGAAGTAGAAGGCTCCACGTGAGGCTCCACATTACACTTGTGTTGTTGATCCTTTTTATTTTCAGCTTGTGCATGGTATCCCACAGCTTCTTGCCCCAGAGTGTTTTTTTCCCCTGTGTTTAAGCACGCTGTAAATTCTCCCGGCAGACTTCCAGGTCCCACCACGAGGGTGTCCGCTGCGGGCAGCGAGGCCAAAGCTCGTGGTTCCATCAGTGCCAACAACCGCCGCAGCCAGAGCTTCAACAACTACGACAAATCCAAGCCTGGGCTCCTCCCTCCAACCCCAACGACCAACAATGACAAAGGTAAGCACTTGATAATTCTGATTTTCCTCAATAGCGTCTTCATTTGGAGGAAATTGCGTTTTCTGGTAATCTCCAGAAGTTGTGAGGCTGTCTCGGTGCTGTGTGTTGTGAACATGACAATCCAAAAGCCAGCTGTGTCTCTTCTTGGAAAAAAAGTATAGTCCTCCTTTAATGTATCTGAAGTTGTGACTTGCTGGCCTGAAGGTACATCCAAAAAAAAAATGACTTTAAAAGGTCCTGGCGCTGGTGAGCCTTTTTTTTTTTTCATTTTGCTTCAAGCACAGATAAGGGGGAATGAATTAATCATAAAAGAAGGCATTTTGATGAGTGGTTTGACAAGAATGAAAAATGACCGCCAAAGATTTCTGTGAAGTTTTTTATGTGATAAATAGTAACCATTTGCTTTCATTTCCGTCACTGTTGTGGAAGACCCTGTAAGACACAAAATTGACACAGTTTCAGTCTAATTTCTGCAGAGTTTTTATGAGATAAATGGTCCCTTTTGCTTTCCTTTCTGCCACTGTTGTGGAAGACCCTGTAAGATACAAAATTGACACTGTTTCAGTCTAATTTCTGCAAAGTTTTTTATGAGATGAATAGTCCCATTTGCTTTCATTTCCGTCACCGTTGTGGAAGACCCTGTAAGACACAAAATGACACAATTTCAGTGTAATTTCAGGGCTGATCTAGTGCTGTGTTGGAAGGCAGGAGCATGTTATGTTTTACAGCAAGATGGTGTCTGTGGCAGCGCATCAGACGCACTCAGAGCCACGCTGTGTGGGAAGCAGAGCTTTTTTTTGAATGACATTTCCTGCCTTTGTGTCCATTCACCAGTTTAGCAATCTGACAGCCTTCATTAGCTTGAGTTGGTGGCTCTGAGTGAGGCTGAGGGGCTGTGGCTGGTGAGAGCTGAGCGCTTCTCGCCAGCCTGGCACGGTCAAATTGTCAGCAGATTCCACATCCCTGAATTCCTTCTGCTGCCAAGGAAGGGCCAGCAGTGCCCTTCAGCACAGGCTCCTCTTGCAGTGCCTTGACAGGCTCAGCCTTCAGGCTCGACTCTCCTGGCTGGCTGTGCAGAAGTTCTGATAATTGTAATGAGCATTTTGCTCCGGGGAGAAGCGCTGGTCTGGGTCAGCTTCTCCTTCTTTCCAGGAAACTGAGGTCTTCCTTCTCTAAGAATCATCATCCTGCATGTCAGCAGGTTTTGGAATGTTACCCCCAAAGAGTTATGGGATGCTACCCCCCAAAAAGTTAAAAAGTAGGATCCTCAGCATCCTCCAGGGACATTCTGAAATGCCGATCAGATTTTGTGTAACAGAAAAGTTAAATTCACTACTGCATAATATAATTATATTACAATTAATGTGTTAGCATAATAAGCCAATAATTTAGCAATATTTTATCTTGGTAAATCCATGTATTCTCTTTTAGAAGATACAAAGTATAAACAGTAATGATTTATCTATAACATCAGCAGATAATAGTTGTCTCTAAATCTGAATTAAGTCTGGCTTTCCGTCCTAAGGGCAAGCTAACAGGTTTTAGTGTGAGCAGTAGAAACCTTGTTTTCCTGTGTAATGTCTCCTCAGTCTCCTTCTTGGTCCTTCTTGTGATTATTCTTCTGCTCATGTCCCAAAATACTGGGCTGGGGAGAGGTGGGGTGGGATTTGTCTTGTCCTGCAGCATGGCTTGGTTGGCTGGATGATCCCTACTCCATCCATGTGGGGTGTGTGATGTTCTGGATCACATAGAGGAGAGGACTTGCATGGAGGAGAGGACTTCCATCTATTTTAGCTTTTTCTCAGTTTACCAAGATTACTAAATAAGGAAAGAAAAGTACTTGGAAAAAGAAAGAAAAAAGTCCTTATGCATACAAAGAAATAACAATAATTTGTCAACTAACTCAAATATCAACTGCTTTTAGGCAGTCAGTTCTGGGAACCCTCGTTCCTCACTGTAATTCATCTCCTGAGAAAGATAAACTGGTTGCTGAAGAAGCACAAGAGATGAACTGCTTCCTACAAATATAACAAATTACTAAAGGAAGCAAGGCTGGTTCTTAGGCTGACAATCTACATAAGTTCCATTAACTACTCAGAATTTTGCTCTGGTCAAAATTTCCAGTCATAAATTATGGTCTTTAAAAAAAAAAAAAAAAAGTTTATGTATAGCTGAACTTGAACTTTTCTTAAAAGTATAATCATGACACAAAGTTGGTCTGCGTCCATGAGAAACAAAAGCAATTGGTCTGACAAATTTTTGGCTTATTTTGAAGTTCATTGTAACACTGCCAGGCAAAGTTTATTGTCGAAGTGCTAAGACAATTCTGGTTTTCTGACCCATATCCTGTGTTTTGCCCAAGAAAATGAGATTTATATGTGCTGTGTGCCAGGCTTGGTGAGTTTTCACCTCTTTACCCAGTACCTGCTCCGTTGTGTGTTTTTGAGGAAGGAAATGGGAGAAATAAAAATCAGCCCCTTTTTGGCATGGTTGCTCACTTTGTGATAGAAGGTGGCCTTCAGGGTTTGAATGTTCAAATCATTTCTTACAAAAGGTAGGTTGTAATTTTTTTAGCTTTTTATTAATCTGTGGCCTTTCCCTCTGAGTGCAAATTGTCTTGTTAATCAGTTGTCTGTGTCTTGTGGCGATGAAAGTGCATTAATTGAGAGAGAATGCATCAGAAAGGAAAAGGACAGCAAATGGAGCATGGAAGAGCTACTGGGAAATAAATAACCTAGATTTTTCAAAAGGTTCTATAAATCAGCAACTGATGAGGCCACTGATTTGCTAGGAAACTTGGGGCAAGGATTTGTGTGATATCAAAAATGATTGAAACACTGGAGAAAAATAAGAGGTTCTTGGATGGGTGCATGTGTTTGATGTGAGATGTTTGCTCTTAGCAAAGGAACATGTAAAGAGATGCAAATCTTTTTTTTTTTTTCTTTCTCTCAGTCTCCACATGCTGGCTGACAGCATTTTAAATATACAGAGAAGAGAGAAGTAAATTCTGTAGTAAGGATCAGACACCTGGGTCAGTTCTGTGGGCACCTTTTTGAGGTTAGAGCCTGATGGCTTTAACTTTAAAGCTAAAAAGCCTCAGTTTATCTGCAAAATTCCCCTTTTATAGGGAATTCACCCAAACTCACAGGAATTTCAGGACCCTCATTCTTCACATCATAAAATGATAACGTGCAGTAGTGTGTTTTATTTATTGTCACAGTAATTAGCCATTTATAATTGCAGTTACATGCCAGACAGGGTACCTTTATGTGTGTGCAATTGGTGTTGCAGACTTTTTTAAGAAGAAAAAGTCTTAATTACATTTTTATTTTGTGGGGAAATAAGCTCTTAGGCTTGTGGGTTTTGGTTTGGTTTTTTTTTTCATGTCATCCTAATCCTATTCATACAACTGGAGCCTTTTAGTTCTCTTCTGAATTGTCAGGATTCCTTAGCCCATGCTTTTGTAGGAAGAGCTTTGGTTTGCTTCCTTGTCCTTTAATATCCTTGAACACCACAGGTCTGCTGTGGCTTGGAAGGCATCAGGTCACTGCTGAACTCATCTAAATTATCAAAAACTTTTCTAAGGAAAAGTAGAGAGGCAAATGAACATTGCATTTTTATGTCTATGTGCTGTTAGCAGTTACCTTGAGGCTCCACATTACCTTGTCCTTCTAATTGTCCAACAGTACTGTGTGACAGGCTCACATGCTTTCTTTTTCTTTTTTTTCCTTCTACTTTGTTCCTGATATTTTATTTAAAATAATCCTACAGAGGGCAGTAGACGTCTGTGGGAAAAAAAAATCACATTTTCCTTTTGGATTGGATAAAATAGCAGTAGGAAAAAAAAGTATCACCAGACTTTGCCCATTTCTGCTTGAGATCAAAGGAAGTGTTCATTACTCAGATTTATAAAGAGGGCAGGTTGATGTCAGGTTTTTTTTAGGTGGTATTAGAAAAAGAAAAAAAACCCAAAATACATGCAGATTCAGACAGTGAGGTGAAATAAATAACTTTTATTAGTGGTGTCCATATGGGCAAGAGAGTAAGGAAAGTGTGTGCTCCTCTCCTGCTCCTTTCATTTTATTTCTTTCAAATTTTGGGTAAACCCTTTTAACTTGGAGCATTGTGTTTAATAACTGTCCTTTAATATGTAAAGGGGAGTCCCTGTGTTCACAAGGATGTGTGATGATAGTTCAAGGGGCACACACTCTCTCAGGGGAAATCCTAAGGTCTGGAAATAGGAATAAAATTCTTCACTGTGAGAAGAATAAAACATTGGAGAAGTTTGTCCAGAGAAGAGGTCAGGTTTCACTTGCTTGGAGGAATTTAGGACTTGCCTTGACAGGATAACCTCATGTCAGGTTATCCAGGCTATCCCCACCTCCTGCTTCCAGGTGAAGGTTGGAAGGAACATCTCCAGAGGGTTCTTGTGACCTAGACTCTTATACCTATAAATATTATTTCCTTCTAAATTTTTTCCTAAACTACTTAAATAGGAAGAGACACCAAGGTGTTTTGAAGGACAGTCAAGGGATTTCTTCCCTCTTAACTTTTTAAACTTCGTGTTACCAAAATAGGGCTGACTCCCATCAGTAGAATGTTAGCAAGGAAATGTCACCCCCACTGCAGAGAGCAAGCTGGTGTTTGGTTACACATGCCACAGGAGTGCCAAAAATGTGTGCACTCTGTGTGGAGGCAGCTATATTTATCAGGTTCAGGAGGGCATCAGGTTCAAGGGCACAGTTCAAGAGGCCATGGCAGATCTTTGTCAGAGCTTCAGCAGGAAATGCTCTTCAGAGTTAAATAAATCAGTGTCTTCATGTGTCAGCTTTTTTAGGGAATCCATGTTCATTTCTCTAAACACCCTCTTGCAAAAAAAGAGTAGAAAATCTTAAATCTGGAAATGAGCTGTTGGAATTTCTACTCCTGATGATGAGAATGTTTCATATTCAATCCTGTATTGATATAAAAATGCATGACAATACACTCTGTGGCTTGGTTCTGTGTGATACTGAGCTTGTCTTGAACTCAGCATTGCTTAAGGTCATTTAAAAATGGCAGATTTGGATTATGTCAAACCCTCAGATTCAATTCAAAAAGGCTGCTTTAACAGCTGAGAGGAAAAACTCTCATCTTCATGTGGAGCAAGGCAAGAAATGTCCATAAGGAGATCAAATCTCAGAGTTCTTGAGTTCTAAGATATTCTGTATATTCAAATGGGCTTTGAAACAGAGGGATGTGGATAAAACAGAGAGAGCTCTGCATCAACAGAGCTTTGGAAAATCTCCTTTGCAGTGTGGTGCTTAAAGGGTTCATTTCTGTCCTTTGTCTAAAAGAAAGGTTCTAAGCTTCCCTTATTACCTGCAAGATATACCTGCAGGGACATTTATAGTAATAACAACTCTTCCTTATCTCACTAGATAGTGTGTGGGTATCCATTTCTCAGGAATTTGATATTAGCCCCATAAAGACCACAGATGGGATAGAAATGTTAAGAATGAGGGTGTTTAGCCATTGGAAGAGATGAAATCAGACATAATGAGTCAAAATTTAATATTTTCCCAGAGCTGGTGTTCATCCAGAGGTTCCAGTTTTGGCTCAGAAATTACTGAGCCCTTTTGTCTTTAAGATCAACACAGATGATCTGAAAAGTTTACCTGAATGAAAAAATCTTTCATTAAAGCACATTAAAATGGAGGACAAATCTTCTCTTGTATTTTTATGTAAAATGAGATGAAATATTTGACGTTGGGAATGATTGGATTTGGCTCCTGTACCAAGCAAAGGATAACCAAGTGGCATTGCACAAACTTCCTGGCTGGAAACCTTCTGCTCAACCTCATGCAGTTTTTCCACTCCAAATAGATTAATAATTATAAAGAGAGACAAACCCCAGGCTTTTGCCTTTCTGCCTTGTACAGTGTAAGAACTACAAAACCCAGAAGTGGGGAAAAAAGAGCTCTGAGTCTTGCCTGAGATGTAAAACACATATAAATTTTTTTTCTACCCATTTATAGAAGCATTCAGCCCTGACTGGGAAAGAGAAGGCTTTTTCTGGCTTCAGGTGCAGGGGTGGTTATCAGGATAGCTGCAGCAGGGAGCTGGGATGTTGGATGCAGTTCCTGTGGCATGGAGCCAGCTGCCCCAGCGCTGCCAGGAGGTCACTGGGATGGCTGAGCAGACTCTTTTCACAATACAGGCTGTTTGTGGCAGGACGTGGGGGAATGGCTTTAAACTGGGTTCAGATGGGATTTTAGGAAGGAATTTTTTACTGCTGGGGTAGTGAGGCCCCTGGCACAGGTTTTTCTGTGGCTGCTCCATCCCTGGAAGTGTCCAAGGCCAGGCTGGATGGGGCTTGGAGCACCCTGGGACAGTGGAAATATCCCTGACCATGATAGGGAGGTTGGAACTGGATGAGCTTTCAGGACCCTTCCAACCCAAACCAGCCACTGTCCTGTGATTCTGCTGTTACAATAGGCCTTATCTTTTTAATTACATCTTTTACTAATCAAAGGCTGGCTAGTCCTAAAGTGTTCAGGTGCTTGAACACTTCAGGTTCAGTGTTCAGTTCATACAAACCCCCAAAGTTGTTGGGTTTTTTTTTCCAGTGCTCCCTGCTCAGTGAACCACTGCAGCATCCAGTGGCACACAGGCAGCACATAAAAGTGAAATTTTAAGCCCATGTTCTGTGTGGGCTGATGATTTCCAGCTGAGGACTCTCTTGCACTAAAATTGATGCTGAAAAGGCTTTGGCACCAACTGCTTTGGTCATCACTGAACCTGTTTCAGCTGTGCCAGTGGGGTTGTGCTTGGGCCAGGCTGCTGGGAGGGCTGGGGGAGAGGTGGAGAGAGGAAAGTTTGGGAAACCAGGATCTGCAGAAAGATCTCAACAGTTCACCTGAGACTAGCAAAAATAAGGAGAGTTCCTGAGTTTGAAAGATCCCTGTGCTTATGGATGAGCAGTGTATAGATCCCAGAAAGATGGGAAGCGATTTTATAGAATGAAACAGTTGGCTTGTGCAGCAGATAACAGTAAGTTAAATTTTATTTATTTATTTATTTATCCATTCATTTATTTATTTAAATTTTTGGGGTAGCTCCAACTTTTTTCATGACTGAAAATTGTGTTCTTACATGCTTAAAAAAGGTTTCCTTTCTGAAACAGTTACTTTCACTCCTGTTCTATATCCACCTTGGGGGTAGTGTTATTTTCAAGTTTCTCTTTCTTTAGAAATGAATCTAATAATTTCCTAATTATTAGAAAACTATATCACTTCCAGTGTCCATTTGGTCTTAAAAATAGCTGTTAAAAACACACACATAAAGCCATTCTGTGTGGCTAAAAATAAGGCATATTTTTGCTCTCTCTTGATCTCTGTCCTGTTTCTAACAGCCTTCATGCATTTGAAGGCTTCAGATGTCTCTTTCAGCCTTTTCTCTTCTAGACTAAGCAATCTTTACTGCTCCATCCTTTTTCTTAGAGGTTCCTTGTGATAAACCTCTTCAATGTGATGAATCTCTTCAATGTGATAAATCTCTTTAATGTGATAAATCTCTTTTAGAGGGCAGCTGGAGCTGGACACAGCACTCCACCTGATGCCTAATTTTGCTGCTGAACAGCATGGAGTAGTCAAGTTCTTTGTCTTCTGCCCTGTGATTCTCCAAACTTCTGATTCCAAATGTGATACTCTTAAATTATTTCTGGTTTTCACTGGTTTTCTCTTGGTGTGCCACGTTATGGAGTGTGCAGCTGCATTCTGCTGCCACTCCTTTTGCTGCAGTGCAGCTGCACAGCTGATGGCTTTAAAATTTAGGCATTTGTTCTCTCTCAGCACACACCTCTCTTCAGTCCACCTCAAATCTTACTGACTCCAGTTTATTTCTCCAATTTACCAAATGTATTGATGGTGAGAAATTACCCCTGACAGAAGGCTCCTGCCTTGTGTCAGGTGACCCTTATCAGATCAAACAAAATACTCATTTTGGGCTGTCTGAGGTGTATGTACATCCTGGGGTTTTGTTTGCACCCTTTCACTTTCCTGATCAAATGTGCTTTTGAAAGATTGGCTCATTTTTAGTAAATCCTCAGTGACATATTTCTCTTGGGTGTATGCCCATCAAACAGCTTAAAGACTGTCAGGAAGCAGCATGGTGTGTTTATAGGACAAGATATGAGTATGCAATGAATCAGATTTGGGCTTGATTTTACAACTTTAAATGCCTGAATCTGGCATTTAAAAATATGTCCTCTTCTACCTAGACAAAGCCTGGCTGGAGGCTTAATCATGGCTTTACCAGTGGAGCTTTACAAGACCACAGGACTTTGAACATGGTTGGTATAAGCTTTAGAAATACATAAAACAAGCCAAAAGTAAAGTTTTAGGGAAAGAAATACCCTAAAAAAATTAGCTGGTGACATGTTCTTAACAGTACATCTCATGAGGATAAAAATTTTGAGCTTTGAAGTAAAATTTAACCTTGAGAAGCAGCTTCTTGCCCAGTGTACATCTGCATGGCTGCCTTGGAGGTGGTGGATTTATAATTTATACCAGCTGAGGAGCTGGTCCAGCATTTCAGAGCCTTTGCAGTGCCTCCATATTTCCTTCTAAAACAGATATTTACAATTTCTCATAAATTTATTGCTGGGCTGCAGCGTGCCAGCGAAGCAGCCATGGAAAGAAAGGTTCACTATTAAATCATGGGGATTTAAAGAGCAGTGGTGCTACATCCCAGACTTCCCCAGGTGCCAGCAATGTTTCTGCCACACCTGTAGGAGCTCTTTCTCCTTGGGTAGGAGCATCCTTCAGCCTCCCTGGGCTCTTCCATTTGTGGCTTCTCTGCTGAGCCTTTTGCCTGGTTCCTTAACCAAACCAAAGTTTTTGCCTGCCCATAACCAAATCCTCCTGAAGAATCTGTGGCTGGCACTAGAAAGGAAGGAGACCCCAGCATAAATTGCAGTCTGTGTCTGTCACTTTGGGCACAAATGGACAATATTTCCTGAGTGCAGTCCTTAGAACACTGATTTTCCTACAACCTGCAGGAGAGATGTGTCAGAGCAAGGCTGCTAGCTGTACATGTTGTCCACTCCAGCTAAGTGTAAAATCTAATGAAAGATCCCATAACTGCTTCCTGCCTGGAATTCATTAATGCTTTTGAATAAGTCTGTTGTGAGAAGTCTCGGGGGGATTAGATTGTACAAATAGTGAGAAGGAAATGGAGAAGAATGAACAAGAATGGTATTTGTCTAAAATGGGGAGTGCAACTTGTTTTGAATGGCACAGTAAACTTGGTTTCATTATTTTTATGATCATCTGACTGTGGTCAATGGAGGTCCCTCCAATTCTTTCTTAGGCATTCATGTCGACAGCATTTTGAATTTTACAGTAAATAAACAAAAACAACAAGGAATTCAAATGCCTCAGTTGGTTATGGCGAGACAATGAGAAAAGGGGCTGCCTGTGCTCCAGTTTTATTTTCCCTCACCTCAGCAAAAATGCTGGGTCTTGGCTGAGTGAATGAGCCAACAGCAGAGCCGTTGTTCCATGTGCTGGAGCTCCATGTGAATGGAGGCAGCTTCACAGAAACAAATGGAAATTGGGTTTCTGACATGTCCACAGGCTTTGGTGAAGGGTTTTCAGAGCTAAAACCCATTTCTGTGAATGCCTGGAGCTGCTGTTGAAGTCACAGGGTTTGCAACATTGTGATTGGAGAAGTAGATGCGATGGAAGGGAAAAGAAATATCACGGAGTGAAGGTAATTTACAGCAAATTTCATCACTGTTAAAGGGAAAATCACTGGGCAGAAGTTGAGAGAAACAATTCTGCTCAGTTAGAAAGGGTCCTGAGCAACCTGGTCTAGTGGAAGGTGCTCCTGCCCATGGAGATGCTCTTTAAGGTCTCTTCCAGCTACAATTCCAGCTGTGATTCTGAGCTTTTATCCTCAGCAAAGCCAAAATGTTCCCTATTCAGGCTTTTCTCAGGTAAAAGTGAGAATCTGCCAGATACAGAACTTCCCTATCTGGCAACCTCTGCTTTAAAAAAAAATAATTTCTGTTGGGTTTTTTGTGGTCCAGAATAGAAGAGAGACCAGAAAGCTTCAGCCCTCCAGCCAGTGTCTTCCTGCCAGTTCTCCCAGTGTGACAATGGAAATGGAAATTTCTGTGGGCCACAAGAGTTGTACTTGTTTTGGGGAGGGGCTGTGTGCCAGGTCACTCTTGTTGGGAGTGTTTTCTGCTCTAACCTGCTCATGGGTTTGGTTATGGAAAGATTGGGATTTCCTGGCAGGAATGCAGACATTTCCACGCTTGCAGGGTTTGATAAATGATCATTGAGGAAGAGAACAGCTCAGCTAAAGAAAATTCTTCTCTGTAGGACTTTATGTATAGTGCTCTGAAGGAGAATCTTCTGATGGATGGGAAAGGTCAAGATTCACCATTTATTCTTCTGGATGGGAAATGATGAAACTGCCACAGTTTCTGCAGTTCTGACACTGTAATGTCACAGAGCAGAGCTGCTTTTATTTCCTAAATTAGAATCTGGCTGTGGATTTGCTTTCAAAGCTGTTATCTAATCTATAGGCTGGACTCAAAGATATTTCTCTTCATAAGAACTTTTCCCATAGCTGTGAAATAAAAAATAAAAGTTTGTTCATTCAAAAATGGGTAAAAATGCTGTTAAGTCCTTGACCCTCCTAAGGAGAGTAACTATGAGAACATCTTGTGTCTGTGTGTTGCCTTTCATGATTACAATGATGGCTTTTGAAACTTTTCAGTTATAGCAAATCAAAACTCACTCAGAGTGAACATGACAAAAAATGGGAAATTGCATATATTTTCTCCTGACCTTATTATAACATAAGCTCTCAAAGCCTTCTGTGGAAGAATTAAACCATAAGCCTTCAGATTCTTTTTTTTTCCCTCCTTCTTGACAAATGGGTGGGTTTGCAGATGCAGTTCAGCCTTTGCAGGAGCAGCTGAAATCAGATTTACCCATGCTACAGTGTGCATTGGCATTGGAACTGGACCACCAACATCTTTTTTAGCAGGAACACTAGGAGCAAAATAGATCTCAGGCCAAGATTTGACTTTGAAAAGAGGAAAGTGATCATTATTTATTGCAGACTGTAGCTTGGGTTTGAAAACATTTCTTTTATAGTCAGTTAATGCAGGTTGCTGAAGAAAGAAAATACCTCCCTCACAAAGGAACACATGGGAAATAATAAGCTTATTAATTGAATGCATGAAACCTGCTCCCCTTTTCATGAAAGAAGGGTCTATGCTATGCTGAATAAAACTTTCCCCTTTGCATGCTGATGTGTTCTCCACGAATTGATGTTGCTGCTTCATTAGGAAACCCAGCATTTGGAGCTGCATTCTGGCAGCAGAGCTCCCTTTGCTTACCAAACTTGGCCAGAGGAGTGAAAGAGCCAGCACTTGTTCATAAGGAGGAAACAGAGAATCTGAAAAACTGGAGTTTTCTTAAGCTGGAACAATTTTTTCAGGAGAGTGTTTTGAGGTGAACCTTTATTTCTTGCACTAACTGTGCGTGGTGCAATGCAGTAAATCATTTGAGGATGTTCACTTTCCAGTACAAATCAAAATCCACCATAGCTGTGTAAGAAAGTACCTTCTATCCTTTCCCAAAGTGTTGTTGCTTAACTGCAGGCTTTGTGAATATTTTTCATTCATTTCAGGTGTGTAGCATCCAGTATTCACAGAATTCACTTTGTGGAAAATGTTAAGTAGACGCTCTGAAAGTTACATTGCTGTTGCAATATTTTCTAATTTTTTTTTAATGTAACAGTCATAGTATTGTCATAATTTTGGTTTCTCTGACATCTGTAAATGGAGCTGCACTTTGCTCCTCCCACGCCACTGGCAACAGAAGCAAAATTCACTTCCAGACAGGAGGGTGTATGTGGAGGTGTTGGGACAAAGAGAACGTTGTGTTTATAAACAAATAAACTGGGAAAAAAAATACTTTAGTCAGTGAGCAACCATAAATAAACAAATAAATAGATTTCCTGAAAACGCTTTTTTAAAAAAAAAAAAAAAAAAGAGAGAAATTAAGAAGTTCTAGATTTTGCTGGGAAATAAATTCTGAGCAATACTTTGAGATTTGGAAAACAAGCCATTTCACTTGATCCAAGTGAAAAAAAGCCAAGCATTTTTTTCCCGAGAGGTCTGTGAACTGGAGCACTCATCTGTGCTGTCAGGATGTAGCTGAGGTCCCAAATCAGCCAACCCCTTCCATTCACTTCCAGAAGAAGGTTGTGGAGCCCTGTTTTGATGTGGTGGCCTCTGCTGCCTTGCAGTGACCCAACAGTCAAAACTGAATAATAATTGAATGTTATGCTGATGCTTTTTTGCTTGCTTGTTTTTAGTAATTTGCTTGCTTTAAGTAGTGCAAATTTGCCACTTAGCCAACCTAAACCAAATGTCTAAGTGGCTTTAGCTAATGCATCAGATTTAGATATCATATGTCTTTCCTATACAATCCTTCCTACACAGATGATAAAATTTAATTGGAAACACGAGCAGTTTAACAGAAAACATATTTGTGATAATTGAGAGAGTAACATCTCCAAAAAGACATTTTCCACCTGTTTAGTTAAACCTGCCAGTAGATGCTTGGCCAGTTCCAGAAGGAATTGACAAAGTCACTCAAGGTACACTCGCAGGATCGTCCACATGAGATCTTTGGTCAGTGTCTGAGACAGGGCCAGGCTTCTCTCTCAGCCAGGTCATGGACCTGGCTCTCAGCTCCCTCCTGGCTCAGGTGAGTAGCTCTGAGTGCTGGGGAGTGCAGGCTGCCTTTGTTCATCCCGTGCACAGGTTGCCTATATTGCTCTCAAACTGCTGTGAAGCACGTGTTTGAGAAGGCAGATTTCCTTTCTGAGAAATCTGCTCAGTTGTTTGTGTGCTCCAACCCTGAGCTGAGTTTTTGTGCCTGCACCTGTTGCACTAACAGTGTGTACAACCATCTCCTCTACTTCATAGATACAAACCTCTTCCTTTTCTACCTTTTATTGCCCCAGTCCTGGTTTTCTGAGCAAGTGAAGGCTTCCCTGCCCATACTGATCAGTGCATTGGGTCCCTCCCTGGTTGTGAATCCATCCTAGGCATGTTCCTGAATCCCAGACAGCTCTGATGATTTCTGGGCGTGGCTGTTCTCTGTGCTGAGATTTGTTTAGCATGATGAGGCCAGGAGACATGTGGATTAGGAACTTAGTGTTGAAAGTACTGTCAATCTCCAGTTCCTATAGCAATATCTCAATATTGAGATGGGCTATTACTATTTTTAAAAACAATCTATACAAATTAACTGTACAGTATGCACAATTGGGATTTTCATTAAGCTTTCCCTTCGTTGCTGGACGTCTTCTGTGGAAGGCAGGCTGAGACAAAGGCTTGCTTGTTCTGAGTCTGCCAAAGGAGCCTGGTGTGGTTTGGGGATGGGAAGTGGACTGTGATGAGCAGGAGAACTTCAGGAAATGAAAACAAAAACAAAGCAGCAGTGTACGGTAAGAGGCACGAAGGAAAGAGCAGTGGGGCAGCTTTGGAGAGCAGAGTGAGGAGCTTTGCTGGCAGCTGGTGAAGAGGTTGTCACCTTCCTTCCTTTCCTCTCTGTGTCTGTGTCAGGGCACTGTGTCAGGTCACTGCTCCTGTGGGATTGCTCCCGCCATGGTGGAATCCCAGGAAATGCTCAGGGAAAGGTGCAGGTGTGGTGCTTAGGGGTGTGGTTCAGTGTTAATGGTTGGACTTGGTCTTGGCTGTCTTTTCCAGCCTTAATGATTCTCTGATTCCTATGCCATTATCTCTTTGGTCCTCCTTAACACACCAGGTTGTATTCAGCAGGCTTGAGCAGAGCAGTGAGAGGAGTTTATTGCTGAGGAGTCTCTAATACTCTTAGAAACCTGACTCTGGGCCAAGTCAGGAAGATGTATGTGACTTCAATTCCCTGAGTCCTATGCCATTATCTCTTTGGTCCTCCTTAACACACTGGGTTGTATTCAGCAGGCTTGAGCAGAGCAGTGAGAGGCCACATGGCATCACTGTTTGGGATATTTGGTGCCTTGATTTTCCTTCTGTACTGGAGTAAAATAGGAGTGATGCCCTGGAAGTCAGCAGGCTGGCACAGGCTTAAAAGCAGCGTCATTCCTGTCTGTGTCTGTAATCCAGCTCCATGTGGGTACTTTGCCATAGGAAAAGGGCTAGCAAAACTGGCCAGTGTATTAGTTACTGCTTAAGAGTCCTGGAAACCTTCTGACTTCAGTAAGATTTTTAAAAGTACCATTAGTTCCTGCTATTCCACTTTGTCCATAACCACGTGAAATGGCTGAGTTTATTGTTAAGGAGCCTCTAATACTCTTAGAAACCCGATTCTGTGCTAAGTCAGGAAGATGTATGTGACTTACATCTTCAGCAGATCTGGTTTGGATCAGAGGAGGGAGGTTAACAGAGCCGTATCTCCAGTGAGCAACTGAAAGTGAAGCAAAGCAGCCCCTGTGTGGCTGCAGCAGCCCGTGATTTACAGGGCTGGATTCACAGGGCTGCTCCTGCTGCCGGGAACGCACGCTCTCTCTCTCCGCCGCTGTTGATTTTTGAATTAAAAAAATGCAGCTCTGTACACAGTTTACTTTCGTGCTAGAGGGCAGGGAAATATAGGTAAGAGCCGTTAATCCCCAGCAGGCTGCTGGGCAGGCGAACAGACACAGATGACAAAATTTAATTGGAAACATGAGCAGTTTAACAGAAAACATATTTGTGATAATTGAGAGAGTAACATCTCCAAAAGGGAAACTCTGCAAAGAGAAACTGATTCAGAGGAGAAGTGGCCACTGGTAGGTGAGTGTGATTTTTCAAGCTCTCTTTAGGCTCGGAACTAATTTCTTAATGAGAACAAATAACATTAAGAGGAACTAACTAAATAAAAGATTTGTTTTCTCTGTGGGGGAGGGCTGTGCAGTTACTGGCACAAGTTTCTCTCACAGCTGTATCAGGATATGTGGTAATACTTAATTTAGGTTCTTTGCAAAAGGGTACAATTGGTTTTATTTCTGTACATGGAGTTTTTTTCTACCTTTGCATTATGAAGATATTACCACCCCCACCCCCAATAACTGAAAGGACTCGAGTTTTACTTTTTTCCTTACTCCTGCATTTTTTAATGTTTGAGGTTTTTCTAAGAATCGAACTCGGAGAGCAAGCATTTTGCCAAAAGCAGAGGGAACCCTTAGTTACAAAATAGTGCTGTGTTTTCGCTAATGAAAAAGTATTGTGGACTTAATAAGGGAGAGCACATTGCAGAACACATTTTGGTTTGAATTGGAAGAGATTCTTTTTCTTCCTTCTTTTTCTTGAAACAGCAAGTAAATGTAAATTATACAGTAGGAGCTGCTGGGTAGGAAAAGAAAACTGGCTTTTATTTTCTCGGAATTTCACTGGTGTTGAAAATACTGATGTATCTTTTTAACGCTATCAGTGTGAAACCCTTGATGTTTCATTACAGAAAGAATCTCACGGTAACTCTTAACACCAGGTACTACAGCATTGTTTTTTTGGGGTTGTTTTCCTCTGGTTTTTTTTTTTTTTTTTTTTTCTCCAGAGCCTGCAGACAGCACGGCCTCCCAGCCCACAGGAATGAATGAAAATGTCTCATCCTCAGTTCAAAGCTGCGGCAGCGCCGTTCCTTGCAATAACTCCTCAGCCATCCCTCAGCCCAGCTCTGCTATTAAACCCTGGCGCAGCAAGTCCCTCAGTGCCAAGCACACAGCGACGTCTTCCATGTTATCCGTGAAGCAGCCGGCGCTGGAGCCCCCAAAGCCGCCCTCGGAAATCGCCAAAGCAGCTCCCAACGGCCAGAAATCCATGCTGGAAAAGCTAAAACTCTTCAACAGCAAAGGGGGTTCCAAGGCAGGGGGGACGACGCTGGAGTGTCCAGGCTCTCGGGATAACAGCTGTGAGAAGCTGGAGACGCTGCTGAGCTTCGAGGAGAGCGAAGAGATCGATGGCAGCAACCAGAATGTGAACAACCCGGGGTCCATGTCCAGCAGCCCCAAAATTGCACTCAAGGGAATCGCACAGAGGACTTTCAGCCGCGCCCTGACTAATAAGAAAAGCTCCCCAAAGGGTAACGAGAAGGAGAAGGAGAAACAAAAAGAGAAAGAAAAGGATAAAAGTAAAGACGTTACAAAGAGGACGTCCATCACCGAGAAGCTGGACCTGAAGGAGGAACCTAAGGAAGAACAGATAGCACTAACAACAACAACAACAGCAGAGATGCCAAAAAAGTCCTCCAAGATCGCAAGCTTTATCCCTAAAGGAGGGAAGCTGAACAGTGCCAAGAAGGAGGCCTCTGCCCCTTCTCACAGTGGAATACCAAAACCAGGGATGAAAAACACCGCAGGGAAATCCTCCAGCGCCCCTATTCCCGCGAAGGAAGGCGAGAGGAGCCGCAAAGCCAGCTCGGGGCTGTCCCACCAGAAATCCCAGCTGGACAGCCGTCACTCCAGCTCCTCCTCCAGCCTGGCCTCCTCCGAGGGGAAGGGCGCCGGGGGCCTCCACAGCAGCAGCAGCAGCCAGGCTGTGAACGGGCCCGCGGTGAGCACCCACACCACGGGCAGCAACACGGTGAGCGTGCAGCTACCTCAGCCCCAGCCGCAGTACAGCCACCCCAACACCGCCACCGTCGCGCCCTTCATGTACAGGTACGGGACACTCCATGAGGTGTGCCCAAAAAGGGTCACCCTGGGCACGTTCAGGGGGGTGGAGCAGCAAGGTGAATGCTCATGGAGAAACTTGTCGCCATGGAGAAGTTTTTTGCTTCAGGAGTGTAGGCGCTCTTGTATGTAATCCATGAGTTTTCACAAAATCTGATGGTGAAGGCTGTGTGAGAAGCTGTGATAGAGAGGTGTGGCGGTTCTGGCTTTTTTTTTTTCTCTTGCCACAGTCAGGATGGATAATACACAGGAAATGTAGGTTTTGAGTTCAGACTTGGATGTTTATAATTTGTTATCTATTTACAGACTCAACAGCCATGGACTCTAACTAGCAAGTTAGAGAAATGAGTTAAAATGGAGAGCTTCTAACTCTTTCCGAGGTTATTTCAGCAATAATTACCCAATAACGAGGTGACACCTATATTATTTATACTTTTGACCCAGTAATGACCACTCAAGGCCCACAGTGCAAACCTTTTCCACCCAATTGCATAAAACCACCTAAACCCATTAAGAAGAAAGTGAAGAAGAAGGACTTAGACTCTAATGCCCAAAATCCTCCGTCTTGGCTCACGTGTCAAGTGCTGAGTCAGGAAGATGTATTTGACTTACATCTTAAGCAGATTTGGTTTGGATCTATATACTAAAATCCCCAAATCCAAGTTTCCAGAGTTCCAACAGACAGGAGGGGGAATANCAGCAGATTTAGTTTGGATCTATATACTAAAATCTCCAAATCCAAGTTTCCAGAGTTCCAACAGACAGGAGGGGGAATAATGGTTGTATCCAACCCTGCTAGCAGGAAACATGGCAATCTCCTTGACCAGGTGCTGCTCTTCCAAAGGATACAGGAAGGTTAGCAGTGGTAGCACTGTTGGTTCCTTTATCAGATATTTTACCAGGCCACATCTTCACCTCCCTGTGAGGAGGTTGAACTTTGGGGTTGATGAGTCAGGTTGGTTTCAGCATTATTCAACACCAAAAGCAGCAGGAGGCCCCTTCTCCTTCTGCCACAGACAGCTCTGTAAACAGGGCACTGTTCCAGTTGTTCTACCCCTGCTCCAGGCAGAGCATCCTGCCACAAGAGTCAGGTGAAATGAAGAGTATTGCAATAATGATTCCCTTCTGTGTCTTCACTTTTTTACAGCGCTTACCCTTGGGGCAGGAGAACTTGCAGATGTTGGTGTGGCTCCATGAGCAGAACACAGCACAATTAGTAAAGTGAAATGAGTCACAGTGTCCTGCTGAAATCTGACAACAGATCCTTACTTCACCTTTGATTACCCGGCAGCCATAATAACCGACAATAAGTTGGAGTTGGAAGTTGGTTTTCTTTTAAAATTTCTTTTAAAATGGAAGTGATGCTGAAAGGAACCTAGCAGGAGTGTACCATGCCATCACATGCTCCCTGCTTTATCTTCATGCAATACAGGCTTTATTGGAGAGGATCAGATTAGCCACAACAACCGATGCTATTGATAATTAAAATGTATCTGGAAGTCCATGTGTTTTAAGACCCCCATCTGATGAGCTGTGAAGCCTACCTTCGACTATGAATTTTTTATTTTTTACAGCTGAGTGCCTGTTTCCATTTCTAGGACATAATTCAACATGGGACTAATGAATTATGTAAAATCAGTCTGCTGGTGTGTTCTGGAGAGTGGGACAGAGTGGCTGATGGCAGGTGCACTTGTATTGTTGTTATACTGGAGATATTTTGGATGGAGAGTGGCTGCACATCCCTGTTTTGTTTTGCTTCCCAGATCCCAGACAGACAATGAAGGGAACGTGACAGCCGAGGCCAGCACAGGAGGGGTCAGCATGGATTCTGCTCTTTATGTCAAAACTGCCCAGCCTGCCCTGGAGGACCTCTCAGGTGAGTCCTGCAGCATGACCCATCACTCTCTGTGGTCTGGGTAAATAAGAATGGGCTACAGCAAGTTGATTTTGTTCCTGATGCTTTCATTCTTAATAATTATATTTATAACATATAAATATATATTTATTATATATTTTTATTTATTTATATTTATAGCATGTATATACTTATATATCTATTTATAGTTCTTAGCAATGAAAACTGGATGTCAATAATTTGAACTCTGGATAGATGCTTAAATTCAGCACAAAGGGTGCTCCCCAAATTCCTTGAAATCACCAGGAATTCTGCCTGCTTCATGTTTTTCTTGGAGATGTGCAGCATTTTTTAGGGTTAAACTGCTATGAGGATCCTAAGTATTCCCAGGCATTTCTTATCATTGTTTAGCTTTTAAAACTTCATTTTGGAGCTTACAGAAGAGACTTGTGTTCATTTCCTTGATGGTTTGGAGGAATCTCAGTATCACTCACATGAGTCTCATCAATTTGAGAAATTGCCTTTGCAGCAATGGGGCACCAAAACCCTACTACACTCTGTTGTGTACAAAAGCAGAAACTGGTTGTGGCTGGAAAATGAGCAGTCTAAATTAAAAAAGTACCTGGTATATTTATCTAGAATTCCTGCTACTGTAAGAAGTATAAAATAGTTAACAAAAAAAAATTAAAAATTAAAGCAGTATAAGAAAGTGATTTTCAGCAACCATATTCTGTTAGAATCTACTAGATTCTACTAATGTGATCTAAAATGTGTTTTTAAAGTCACAGTCTGATCTCCCCCATTTCAGCAATACCTATGGCTTTGCTTACTGTGTGCTCTTGCAGGATATCTCATCTGTAGAATATCTCAGGGTTTTTTTCCATCTGCTTAGTCCTGGTGTCCCCCAGTTTAATGTGGGATTTGAAACCAAATGCCCTCCTTGGAAACATGATGTGGCTAAAAGTTGCACAGGAAGATTAATTTCATAGTGCATTGCATATTCTGTCAGTGCTGCCTTTATACCTGTGTGCTGATGGCAAAGGTGAGGGGCAGAGTCACTGGTGAGGAAAAGGGCTGCAGGAATGCCTAAGTGAACAGATCTGTGTGTACCATTTATACCAAACAAAATTAAGTACTTAAAAGGCAGATAAAAAGGGTGAAATCCTTGAGAACATTTTTGGGTTCATATTTAAATATGAGAGTTGCAAGTAAGAAGCACAGTTGAACTTTTTCAGCATTACCTCTTACTGATCATATTGGCTGGGCTGGATGCATTTCAGCCTGCAGACTGAGAAGTGTTTCTAGATCACAACAAGTCTTCAGTCTTTAAAGACAGATGTTATGTAAGTTCAGACCATTACTCAACCAGAATATGTAAGTTTTGGGATCCAGAGGCGGAAGACAGCTGACAGCCTCAGACAAGGGAGATGCAAACCCCAGCTGTGCACAGACAGCAGCATCCATGAAGGGCCCTTGGGGAAAACACAGCAACCAAACAAAATAATCCCTCAGCCCAAATGAATTAGGAGAAATAAGGCACAGTTGTCTTCTCTCCCTGCACAGCAGCTGTTGATGCTGTTAGTTTAAAAGCACATAGAAAACAAAAGAGAGCGTAGGTAGGGAAAAATGGAAGCAGAATTGTTTAAGGATGCTGCCTGCTCATGGGGAGCTGAGTGATTTCAGAATTAAGCTCTAGGAGACAACTATCCAATATCTGTCTTTTAAGTGTAGTTGCAATTCAAGCAGTGGAATGTAATTTAAGTGAAAAAATGGTATCAATTTGGGCATAAGAATGATCTCAGAAGAAATTGGTTGAGTTTGTCTCCTGTGTGTTTTCCTAAGAAGCTACCTACCATTTGCCTTCACATCTATCAGAGAAATGATCTGTAAAAGAGCACTGTGACCTTTGTTAAGCTAAAGGCCTATAAATATTTTATGTTCTTTACTACAAAAATGTGTCGATCTGTGAGTTTAGAAAATGTTTTCTGTCCCAGAGACCCACTGGCTAAAGTAATCAGTCTTGTTAGGTGGATGTTTCCAGCCCAGCCAGACCATAATTGTTTGACCCTGTGGCTTAAGTGAATCATCTCAGGGAGATGATTTCTCAGAGAGCAGAGACTGATTAAAAGAAAAATTCTCACAGGGGCACTCAGCACTTTGGTCAGTAGTTTGTAGCACTGCTGCTTTGTAGGCAACAGTGTGTGAGTGGGTTTTTCTGTGCCACCAACCTGGCAACTTTTAGAAGCATGAAATTTACAGCAGAAAATGTAGGAAGTTCCAGCAACAGCTTTTTTATCTGGTTCTTCTCATTTCTGATGTTAGTAATATATACAAAGTATATAAAAATATAAAATAGATATAAAATAGATATCCATCTAAAGTAGCAATTGTGTGAGTGCCCAGCATCCTGGCAGCTCAGAAATGCATCACTTGTACAGAGCAGGCTGATATAAAATGCAAAATGTTTTACATTTAGTGTAGTATTTTCTTTAGTCATGAGTTGTAAACCCTTTAGAATGAAATCATTTCCTTCTGTGCCCCACAGAAGCTTTGTGACAGTTTCTTGGAGGTTTTCTGTTCCAGCTTTCAGCTTACAAAGAATACACTGGCACTACTAGAAATTCAGTTCTCCTCAGCCTCTTAGATTAATTAACTCTATAAAGCTCAGCTGAGGTGACACCAAAGCATTTCTGAAATGACAGCTGAGAGCATGTAAATAAATCATGCTGAAGCACTAATTAAATTATTAATTTGATAGCATGAAATTATGCTGAGGCAGGAGGAAGACTTTTTGTGTGTGTGTGTGTACATAAACTCTACTCTTAAAGAATAGGACATGAATGTGTTTTAGAACCAAGTATTTAAAGAGCAGAATTTCTAAGTGTCATGAAAACCGAGTCATGCCACACGAAAAACTTCTTGGCTCTTTTTTTCATTCACTAATAGTTAGTAAAAGAATAAATTATTAATTCATTCCATTAATTAAAATAAATATTAATAAATATAATTAATTGTATAGTAAATAGATGTAACTATATAATATACAGATATAAATATTTGCTTATATTATATATAATTTAAATAAGATGTTTATAATATATATAAAATCTTTAGATAAATATATATTTAGATAAATATAATATATATATTAAAATTATATATTATATT
>VWYP01029575.1:37989-67649 GCA_013400435.1 Pycnonotus jocosus
AGCAGGAAAAGGATTTGTTTAGTCTTCCTACTTTGTGAAGAGAGCTCACCAGCACTTAATATGAGGCTCAGAACTGCACCCCTAGGCAGCACAGAACATGAAAAACATAAAAGCTAAAGCTTAAGGCATCAATTTTAATAAGCCTGTGGAGAGACAGCCTATTATCACAGAGGGCTTCAAACAAAATTCAAGTCTTTAAGTGCATATTAAGAATGTATCCCTAGATAGGAAGATATTCTGCCATGTGATCAAACCATGTTTTCCTGAGTCAAGACTCCTCGTGGTTGCAGCACTCACTCGAGCCCACGAGATGGAGGGAGTGAGGCATGTTTTGGGCTCAGCTGAATTCTGTTGCTGCCTTAACTTTGAGGGGCCAGTCCACTGGAAGGAAATGAGTTTGACTCTCTGTGTTAGGTGAAATAGTGGTACATGCTAAAAAACGTTTAAAGAACAAGTCAGCGTGCAGAAATATGAAGTAATAGACAATTATTAACAAGGTTTTACATCAGCATTTTATCTCTGCCTTGAGTGGAAGAAGTTCTTTCCTCCAAAGTCAGTATTGAATTTGTCTACTTTCAGTTCCTACTATAAAAGTAATTTTTTTCTTAGCTCAAGTATATTAGCATTGGATTGATGTTAAAATGATATTTGAGATTTAAATGGTTTGGTGGGGGGGTTGTTTGGTTTTTGTTTTCTGTTTGTTGGTTTGTTTGGAGTTTTTTTAATGGCAGTCCTGTCTGGCCATCTTGCATCCTTTGCTTTTTTGTAATTTTTTGTTATTAGTGCCATTTCTAGTGGCATTGGCTTTTCTGGAAGATATAATGTCTCTTACTGGAATCCAGCTGCTGCTGTGTCATTAACTTAACCAGTTCAGTTTCACCATCTGGAAGCTTCTATTAATTCTGTCCGTTAGGAATATTTGGATATTTTCACACATTCTGAAAAGTCAGACACCTTCTTTTTAATGCTTCATTAGGGAAGCGTATAGTAAAGTAGCTGATGCGAAAATTGGTGTAAAATTCTGTTTCAGATAAAACACCAGTAGCTGCTGCTGCATTAATAGTGCATCAAATCACTAAAGCACCTTGTGTTTTCCTCATATAAATCAACTCACACCTAGATTTTGTAATGTTTATTGCAGTAACAGTTACTGCTTTTCCTCTGGACTGTGAATTCTGTTTAAATTTGTGGCTGTAGTTTTGGTCTGGAAATGAGGAATGTAAATTCTAAGAAGCACCATGGTTTCCATAAAACACCTTGAGTAGTAGTTGAGAATTACCCCTGGCCAGAACAGCCTTCTGCTGCTCACAGGGGAGCCCCAGTCTTTGCAGACCTTTACTTAGTGTATAAAATTCAGATTCCAGGTTGAGGAAAAGGAAGAAATAAAAAAGCTGTCAAATTTATGAATGATACAGCCAGAAAAATCTGTACCTTTGCTCATCTCTGTGTATCATTTCCTTTCCTGTGTCTGGTCATCCTGCAGGGTGAAAACTGGGAGTCTCCATAGTCTGAAAGTACAAGAGTGGTGTTTAGATTTTGGGTAAGAAAATGGTTTTGGCAGTTGGTACCTCTGTCACCAAAGCAGTGAGTTACATACCAACAATGATTAACACAGCAGAGGAGTCATACACTCCACCCCACCTCACTCCTGGCCTTGAGCACTGGGACATCTTTAAATAAGTATCTGACTCTTTTNGACCAACAATGATTATTAACACAGCAGAGGGACATCTTTAAATAAGTATCTGACTCTTTTTTCCCCACTAGTTTTTAAAGGAGTGAGATACTTTTCAGTTTTTATTCATGTGGCAGCCACATACTGATAAATACTCAAGGTTCTTAGAAGAAGAAGTGTGTACAAATATATTCTTCTTTTCCACATCTTTTGCCTTTAGCTACAGAAGTCAGTTGTGCTAAAGAGTGAGAGTGGGTTTGTTGGAGTCACTGACTAAGTTCCAAAGACAGAACTGGCATTGTAGGTCAATCCATTGCTGGGAAGATGCAGCTCCATTTCCAGGGTTTTGGAGAGGGGCAGGTTGGGGGTCCTNTTGCTAAATAGTGAGAGTGGGTTTGTCAATTCCTATAGCATTGTTGGAGTCACTGACTAAGTTCCAAAGACAGAACTGGCATTGTAGGTCAATCCATTGCTGGGAAGATGCAGCTCCATTTCCAGATTTTTGGAAGGGGGCAGTTAGGGGTCCTCTCCTTGCTGCACTCATGGGCATTTGGAAGCAGCCCCACCAGCCTGGGTTTGCAGTCTGTGCAGGGTCATCATGTGAGTGGATTCCTTGAGAAGGGAATATTGCAGTATTAAATAGCAATAACAGCATTCCAATATTGATGGAGAAGGATAAAAATATAAGGTTGTGTTACCTTTGGTGACCCCTAATGACACTGGGTTGCCACCTCCAGCGTGAACAGATTGTTAGGTAGCCTGCTCTGTAAGCTGTGTTGTTCCCCAATGTCTGTTCAATTCAAACAGCAAGAAAAACCAGGATGGCAATGTGTTTTTGTGGGAGAGGAATAACAAACTGCTTAGGAATCAGAGAGGTTGCTTGTAAAGAAAGCATCTGTATGGCTTGCTGCAGAACAAATCACCAAGATCAGTGTTAGGGCAAACAGGCTGAACATTTCCAGAAGCTGAGCTACACTATGTGCAGAGCAGCACAAGAGGGTATTTAGAGCATGAATAGCTCTTTATTAGCTGGTATGTTGTTTCACTTTGTCATTTTTCAGAATGGCCACAACCCTGGAGCCTGAAAACCTTGGATCTGTGTTTTCCTTGGCAAACCGATAGGGAAGGAAGCCAAAATATTTGTTACAGCCAAAATAAATCCAATAGCCAAGAAAAACTAGTTTAGCCCTGTGATCCTGGTGCTTTCTCTGAAACGTACTGGGTCATGGGAAGTTTCATTTGGCCTCCCTTAATGAGTCTGCTCAAGCAGAGCTCTGGCAGGCACCGGGAGTGCTTTCTTAGGGTTGAGGAAGAGCATCTTTGCCAAAGGGACAGAGAACAGCTCTTAAAGTAAGCAGGTCTCCAGGGGGTGGATCAAAGGTAAGAAGCTGCCTTTTTGCAGGCTCTAAAACAAACCCAGAGATGAAGCAACAGGAGGAGGACTCGTGTGAGCTGGGGAGTGAGCCCCCAGCCCACTCCTTTTGGTGGCTGGAGGCTCAGAGCCTCATTGGAAGGTGGCACCTCAGAGCCCAGAATTGTCTCACCTCTCTACCCCAAAGATTGTCCCAGGTGGGGATGTTAATTCTCGTGGATTTTTTGCATTTGTTCATAAGCTTTTTGTCCACTTCAGTTTCCCTCAGGCTACTGACAGACACATTCCTACCTTTTTTTTGTCTCCTTTGCCCCAGTTTTCTCTAATGAGATGCAGAGTTAATTTCCTTATTGTCTCTTACTGGAATGCAGCAACAGGGCTGTTGATCCAAAAAAAAAAAAAAAAAAAGAGCCTTCTATAATTATTTTCTTTTCATTTAATTAATCCTCTGTCCCTGTTTTCATTACCTTAAGTGTGCAGCTTTCTATGCAGAATTAACAGCAGGGATATACTGATTAGTGCTGGTCACAAGTTTTCTCAGAAAATGGCTCTGGGTCTGCAAATACACCCTTGTCAAAATCTTTTTTTTTTTTTTTTTTTTGCAGAAGCATGGCTGTTCCAGCTGTGTTCCAACCATGTCAGGGCACTGTGCTAAAATTCTTCTTGCAGCCACCTCCTGTTGGTTTTACCATTTTATTAATCACCCCATATTTGATGATTTGGTGGTGATATATATATATTCCTGTTCCACATCTCTCTTTTCCACAACCTCTTAGTGTGTTTGCATGCACAGTCCTCATGGGGTTATGATTGCTTCTTGTTTATTCAAACCTTTGTGCTCCCTGGGGATTGTTTCAGAAGCACTGGAAGCAGCTGAATTTGGAACGTGCATGAAGGATGCTAAAAGGGAGAACATGCCACCTAGGACTGAGGAATCAGACTTTGCCTCTGCTTCTGCTCAGGTCTCAAACCCACCCAGAAGCACTGTCCCCTTCATGGACCAAAACCATGGGCCAACCAAACCATTTCAGTGAAACAGGGTTCTGAACTAGGCTTACATGTAGGAGTTACATCTGTTGGGAGGCCAGAAAGAGCCGAAATTGAGGACTGATTTCACTGCCTCAGTGAAGTGTAGCTGGTGGTTGTAGATCCTTGCAGCTGTTCCTTGGTGTTGTGCTGTTTATCAGTCTGGCAGTGATGCATTTTTTTCAGATGTCAGGGTCACAGGTGGTGTAACAGACCTCCCCTAGGGCTGAGGTTTCACAGGAGGAGGAGGACTCTGCAGTCTGCTGCTGATGAGGATTTGTTATTGGTAACAGTGAGAGAAACCCTTTCCTTCCAAGCTGTCTGCAGCAGGAGTGGTTGCTGCTCCAGGTAACTCATGGCTGAGTGGAAATCAGGAGTGCCTGAGCTAATCCTGGGCTGAGTGAGAGCGTGGGTGCCCTGTGCATTGACTCAATGCTCTGTCTGGAGGCTTTTCTGACCTATTTCTTTCCGCAGCTATCACCACTGTATTTTTTCTGTACACTTTGAGTTGCAGGATATTAGTCATTTACTGGACACCACTCTTTTAAATGATGGGTTTTTAGTGATAAGGTTTCAGCTAAATACAGTGGATGGGTGAAACTGCCTTCCTTTTATGGCTCTAGCACTTCAACATGACAGACTCATTAAGAGGTTTATTTTATTTTTCTTCTGTGTTTGAGCAGAGTGTTTATTTGAACTGCCTTTCATCTTGCTAGGGCTGACTATTTCTACACTGTGATCTTTTCAACATTGCAGAATAGTATCTATATATGGCAAATGGATAATTAACACAAATAATGAAGGGGTCAGGCAAGCAAACTCAAAAGTTTGACTTTCATGAAAAGGGATAAGGAAGTATTACCTTCTGACTTTATAACAAACGAGGTTGCAACTGAGTTTGGATTTAAGGTCAGTGATGACTTGGTGCTGTAAAAATGAAAAGGAAAAATCATAGCACTGTTTAAATAAAAATGGTATTCTTATTCCAAGAATTGTACTTGCAGTTCTTTGCAGGAGACATGAGTAGGATATTGCACAAGCATATTCAATATTAGTAATTTTGTACATTGTTTTAAGTATCCCTAAATATTCCACTTCCTTCAGGGGTAGTTCTTGTGTCAGCTTCATCAATAAGACAATGTTTATCATTTATCTCAAGTGATATTTCAGATCACATGTTCTCATAGAACCTTTCTTGCAGTGTGATTCATCACAGGAAGACAGTGTAGACCTGTGAGTTATAACCTTATACATCAGCTTTTTTTCAGTATAATGGTAAAATACCCATGTTAGGTCATGTGTAGTGTTAATCAATAAAATGAATGCAATAGTCGTGGTGCTTTGTAATTTTGCTTACTTCTACACACTAACCTATTGTTAACAATTACCAAAAAAACATTTAATAGAAGTTGTCCCATTTTGGGGCTTCCTTCTGTAATAAACACCTCAGCAGTGTTTGAAGTGCCCCATCAGTGCCAACAGGCTGTTGTAATTTGGGTGAAGGGATGACTTCCAAAGAACAAAATAGGGTCCCAGTGCGGGGCTAGCCAGCAGAGGGGGATGCAGTCATTCACAGTGTGTCGAGGTGGATCGTCTGCAGGAAGAGTGAGCACGGGGGAATAATCCAGAGTCACCGTGGAGTTAACCTGCTCTGCTGCTGAGACCCTCTGGAGGAGCTGCACCCCCTCCTTAGTCCTGTTTGGTCACTCAAGGTCGTTCCTCTCCTGAGCAGAACTGGAGAGGGTGCTGGAAAATGAATCACTTCTACAGCTTAGTTCTGTGATTTTCATTGAAATGGACTCTGAGGAAGAATTTAGGCGTTGAAATCAAAATTGGCATGTGCAAAGCTGATTGTGGTGGTGCTTGGTGGGTGTGAGTGTCCTCCTCTTCTCAGTGATGAGTTTCCACCCATGTTTCCCTGGAGTCCAGAGTGACATTTGCACACCTGAAAGGATTGACCTCGTGAGTGTTTTCCAGTCTGACTCCAGCCCAGTCTGTCTGGGCTGACTAGATTTTAAAAAGGGTTTTAAAAGCAGTGGTGGAGCAGGCCTCCTCCTTGAGGTGAAGGTGAATTTGTGGTTAAGGTGCCCTTGGCTGACAGATGGAGTGAGTGTTGGAAAGAGGATCACACACTGGAGACTCTCCTCTGGAACAGGCTGCAGCCACGTGAGAGACTCCTTCAGTCTAATATTCTTTCAAGTATTGACAGCTCCTCTTTCACTACATTTATCTAAGACTGCTCATTCCATAGGAAAGTGGTTTCTTCAAAAGCTCTGGCAGAAGCTGTTCTGGATGTGGGGATGTGCAGGAGCAGCAGCCCCCCTTACAGGCTGCACTGTCCTTGGAATTCCTTGCCTGCAGACTGCCTGAAGCTGAGAAGACATAGCAAAAAAAGTAGCCTTGGACAGCAGTGCCCAAAAATTGTTATTTGATGGCTGCTGAAGGACTCTTGTGCCAGGCAGCTTTAATGCATCTCCAGGCAGAAGAGTATTGATTCCACAGAAGCCACTTATTCCTGCAGATTTCTCTCCTTTTTTTTTTTATGGAAAAAGGTCTGAGCATTAAGTAGTTAATGAGATGAACTTGTTTTGCTCTGGACTGGTTTGAACAAGGTGAATAAGCAGCACCATTCATTCTATTAGCCAGTTACATGTGAGAGGTTTCTCTAAATAAACTAATACATACTTACTAAGTTTTGCATAATCTCATTTTTCCTGTCTTACCTGTTAGTGGAACAGGTATCTCCTCCTTTCCAGCAATGATTAGGATTTTTGAGTCTGCAAGTAATTTGTTCAGGTCTTACTCCCTGTTTAGGTTAAGCCTCTGCAAAACAATTCATAGTTCATTCATTAGTTTGTTAATCATAAATAGTTACTGATTATTAGTAAAAGTCTATTAATTCATAAATTATAGACTACCTTAAATATAAATTAAATTTTATTAATTGAGTAATAGGTTTGCCCTTCTGTGAACCTGAACTGTAATATTTGGTCTAATAATAGGGATTTGGGCAGTGTATTAGGAGTCCCTACCTGCAAGCTCAGGACCTAATCCTGTTCTTGAATGTTCTTGTTGAAATTCACAGGGATCAAAAATGGAATTTACAACCACAGGCTTGCAGACAGGGTCTGTGTCCAGCCCTAGAGAGATCAAGTACTGATTCAAGGCAGGCAGCAATGGAGATTGGAAAGACTTTGGAGGATATGAACATGGGGAAAAGCCCATATGGTCTAGTGCCAGTGTTATGATGAAAAATGCAGATCAAATTGATGCTAAACTGAGAAATTTGCAGTTGTCATCATCCAGCTGTTGGGGTAGCATTTCTTGTTTTAAGTCAGAGTTAGGACATATTCATGGTTGCAATAACAGGATGGTTTTGATCCCATTCAGCACATTTCAGAAACAGCACCAGGGAATTCTCTGCTGGGGGTTTTTAGCGACTGACAAAGTTAGAGTTGTTTGTTCTTTGATACTCAGAGCTCATTAAGCCTCTTGATCTCGTTTAACTGACTGTGATGATGAGAAAGATGTAGCCTGGTGAAAATAGAGATTTAAAGGAAAGCATTAAGTGTAACAGTGTTACTGCTACATCAATAAGAGAACGTTTCCTCATGTCAAAGCAGATGTTGATACATGAAATAATTCCCTCAAGCGTTTTGTTTCTTAAAGTTTTAAGTTCTTGGGTTGCTGGGTGAGTCCTCTGCCCAGGAGACACCTGGGCAGCTGTTTCCACACCAGCCTGGAATCCAAAGCACCAAGAGGAAGGCAGGAGCACCTGAGCTGCCAGAGTCAGGTTCCATTCGAGGCACATTGCTGCTCTCCTGCTTGTGGGATTGGGATTATGGAGCTACAGGATCCTGAGCAGGTCAGGGTAGGCTTGCCCAGCTCTGTTGTGTGTTGCTGATTTACCTGCTGCTCCTTCTCTTCCTAATCCTTAAGTAAAGAATGCTTTTCCCTTGGCTATCCATTTTGAAACTTGGAAAATTCATATTCAGGCATTCAGGAGTGAAATGAATATATATGAAGTGGGAGAGTTGTCAGACCATAAAAGTAAGTGTGCTGTTGGCTGGCTGTATCTGTCAGTAAGTAGGGAGTGCAGACAGAAATCAAATGATTCAGACCACTGGATTTTGGTGATCCCTGGCATGACCCATTCCTGTTTCCTCCGTGTGCCTTTCAGGAAAGGGGAATAAATCACCTCAGCATCAGAAGTACCCTTAAAAATATTACACTTGGAAGGGCTTGTTAGGGCACTCAAAATTTCAGAGGTACAGAAAGGGTGTATTTGGCCAAAGAAAAGAGAAGCTTAGAGGTCCAACTTGTCCAAAGCAAATTGCTTTATGCCTGTAATGCAGGGCAGGGAGCCACTTTCTAATAGGAAAAAAGTGTCACCTAGAAAGTGGGCTAGAAATCCTAATTGTGTGTTAGAAATGCATAATACTGCGCTTGTTTAACCTGAGTCTTTTCATATTGACAGAAATTTGATTTGGGTTTTTTTTTTTTCCTTGCTGATGTAGAGCAAAGCTATAGCGATGAGTATTTGCACATAAATTCCTGGAAAGATCAGGAACTCCTTTTAACCAACCTCATCACTGTTTCACTGTCCATTCATTAAGTATTATTATATTCAGCCTCATTAAAGGCAGTCATTCCCCTCTGGCTGTTGGTACCATTCATAAAGCATCTGAGAAATTAAATTTTTTGTACGATTTACCTATCTCTTTAAAAGTCAGAGTCTGGGTACTGTGCTTTTCCCCAGATCATATATTTAAACTTCTTATTTGGGGGCAGGTAAAAGAATACTTCCAAGTCTTGTTTGTTTTGCACTGAATGAGCCTGCAGAATTCTTAGCAGTCATGAAGCTAGCAAGGCTTCCTGAGTGCAAATTAGTGCAAATTTGTCACGCTTTTTAATATGAAAAGTCAGATAAATTACACTTAGGCCTAGTACAGTTGTTTGGACTGCAATGTGTCATTGTAGAGGACAAGCCAATGTTCTTGGGTTCCACATTGTGTGGAGTGGAATAAATTCCAATAACTTGGAGTACTGTTACAGTTATATACAGGATAATATTTCCTTAGTCTTGTTTCCCCCTGAGTAAAACACTGGAAGATTTTCTTCAGAAAAATGTGCCTTCATTATATTCTCCTTTCCCATAAAGCAAAAACCTGCAGCAATAATAATGTATTCATAAGGACAAGATAGCTTCTTAAAGCCAAGACAAAGTTTGAAGGGATGGAGAGGAAGGAAGAGAAAGCAATGGCTGGAAGTTTGTGGCACCAGTAGCTTTGAATCTCCTCTGTACAATTCAATGGATAGTAAAGAGTTTGTTTTTTGGTTTTGGTTTTTTTTTTTTTTTCATTTATTTTAAAGTGTATTTATTTTAAATGTGTTTTTCTCTGCAGGCTTTAGAATCTAGTGCCTTTTCTTCTTCCCTCACCTTGCTGTTGCATGCAGGATTTCAGGCATCATTTGTTTTGGCATCTTTTCCGAATTAAACATTCCCGGGTAGAGGATATTGTGTGAAATAAAAATGAGATATAAAGCTTTCAAACTGTGATGACGCAAACCTGTTTCAAAATACAAAAGTCTATTCTGTTGTTCTGGCATGTGAGAAACTTATTGGTATGGGAGGTAAAAGCCATCGTTTATGGCTGTGCTTTTTCACATGGACTTGTTCAGAAAAGTGTCATGATCTAGTTGCCAGAGGTGCCAAAGCCATCCAGCTTCCATTGGCTCATGTAAGATTTATCAGTGCTTGAAACCAATTTTCAGTTTGAGCTGCTGCAGTGTTATTCTAATCTTTTAGCTTGCTGGGCTTCTGTGTAGAAGATTAAATAGGCTGATGCTGGTGAAAAGGCATTGATTTCAGCAGGGCTGACTCTTAGGAATACTATATTTATTTCCACATATTCTGAGGGATAGGTATGAAAAACAATTTATTTCAGCTGTAACAGATCTTTTTTATCAAAGGACCAATATGCCAGGAATCTGACAGCAAAGCCAGAAGCTGCATTTTCCAGCACACATGCAAGGAGTATTCATATAGAAACTTGTTTCTTGTGCAGACAAGTAGCTGCATTAAACCAATTAGTGTATGTACATTCGATGTTTTTGCAAAATACTCTTTGCATGTTTGTAAAACACTATGGTCTGAAGCTCCACGTTTCTCTTCTTCCCCATTATTTTAGTAGCTTAAGGAAAAAACATATTCTTCCATGATAAAATATTTATAAACTGTCAAACACAAGTTAGAATGCCAAACCCGAGGTGAATCCTACACGCTACAGCACAACTGCTCCTCGTGCATTTTACAGGCTTTGTTTGTGAGTTGGGACAATCCCCACAGATTTGCTGAATGGGGAATACTCCTGTCTCTGGCTTGACAACCTCTTTGTGAGACTCCACAGAGACTCCTGGGCTGCTGCTGGGATGGCCTTGTACAGATTTATGTGTTGAACTGCAGTGCTAATCAGCAGATTGGGCAAGGCTTCCCAAGTGCTCACCATCCAGTTTTTATAAATGTAGGAGTCAAATCTGGGTTGGGTAAAGCACATGTGCACAGTGAGGTCTCTCCAGCAGAGACTGCTGCCTGCAGCTCAGCTTTCCTGCTCTGGGTGAGGGTGTCTCACTATCAGGGACAAAGCTGTGTGCTTTCTTCAGCCAGAGGAAAATGTCCTGAGTATCTGGCTATTATTCTATGGTCTGCTGTGGATTTGCTGAGAGTGGCTGAAGGATTGAGGAGGTACAGTCCTGTCAGCTCCATCTGTGTGGGGTACAGTTCTTGTCCAGCAGTGTGCTGGAAACAGCAACCCCAGTGCTGGGGTTGTTGAGTTATTTTAGTCTCAAGTGTGTGGAAATCTTCATGGTGTGTTCACTCAGCTCTCAGTGCTGCTCACATAGACCTACTGATGAACTGATGGTGGTAACACAGGGCTCACTCCACGCCATTGCCCACCACGTATCATCTCTGTTCAATTTAAGATCAATCTTTCATTTGTCTAAGCCAGAAAATAAGAAATGTGCTATGTTAGAAATTTATGAAGCATCATATGGTACACCTGGCTGTTCTTAATGCCTAAGAACAGTAATAGTAATTTTTAAATGCAGGTGTCTCTAGGTCACAGTTGCAGCCAGAATAGAATGTAGGAACCAAAAGAAGGTTGCAAAAAACTTTTCATCCATGACAGTTTCTACAAGTTGTGGAATACTTTAAGTTTATTGTTCATTGACAAAATCTAGGGATTAAGTCAGTGTGATTTTTGTAGTTAACTTGTAAAAGACTTGAAATCTTGATTATTTTTTAACCCATGCAGAAAAATTCAGGGCAGTATAAACCATGTATTTCTTGGGGGAAGAAGGAATCATTAATTACAACATTCACTAATATTAAATTACTTTCATGTAGGTACCCTTAATGAAAGTTTAAGGGTTTTTAAAGTATCCTTTTCTTTAAGTATCCTTTATGACATTTATGTTGAAATTTGAGTCTTGGTGACGAGGGAGCATGCAAGATGTAATGGAGAACAATGAGAGGCGGAGGACCCCATCTAACCAAGAATGACCTTTTCCTTGTCTCAAATTTCACTTGTAACACCCTCAAAAACGAGGAAACTGTAACACAGGCGCCGTGATACCGTGTGGATTTTTTTTTACTGAAGGTGGCATTGTGTTGGCAGGTACCTGACGGACGGCGGGCTGGGGCTGTACACGCGGCGGCTGAACCGGCTGCCCGACGGCATGGCCACGGTGCGGGAGACGCTGCAGCGCGGCACGGCCCTGGGGCTCGGCGACGCCGACAGGTAGGGAGATCAACAAAACACCCTCGGCAAATCTGGTTTGGAACACTGGTGAGGTGCCACGACCTTCCTTGCCTGAAGGCACGCTCCTGCCTTCGGTGATCAGCTCTTTTGGGGAGGGCTGCCCAAGCAGCGAAGCCACCGCTGCCACTTTAGGTGATGCAGGAGATAAAGAGTTAAGACAAGGTCTTCCAGTCCTCAGGAAACCTCCTTTATTCCTCAAAGTCCAGGGAGAAGAACTGGAGGGCTCAGTGGAGCAGGGATTATGTAGGGAAGTCAGGGGGTGGGGTTACAGAATTTGGCCAATAGGGATTAGGATAGAGAAAAGGACCAATTGAGGAGAGGATCAAAAAAGAACCAATCAACTGGGGTAAAAACCAGGAAACAACCAATAGGGGGTAACAAATTAACATAGTGCTGCAAAGCTCCATGGGGGTGCAACGCTTTGGTCACCGTAACCACAGGCAGTCTCCTAGGGAGACTTCCCCAGTGGAGCTATTCCATCCACAACAGCCTAAAGGCTGCAAACTCTCCATGGGAGAGCAACACCATCTGTGGATGGCTCAGCAATCCACCACAGCAATCCAGGCACTCAGTGCATGGATGTGGAATTTTTCTGGAGTATTTTAGGTTCTGTGCTCACGGAAGTTGTCAGGAGAAATGGTGGTTTTATGTCTTCTGGGTGCTTTGCTGGAATCTCCCCCATGCTTTTGTGGACGGGAGGCAACACAAGGAAGTGCTAAACTCTGTTGGAATTCTGGAAACTGAGGATTTCAGGCTTTCTGTGCTAAAAGCCACTGACCCTCAAACAAGCACCACATTTGACCTGGGGCTGTAGAACAGGCTCCTGAGATTGAGTGATAGCACTGGGGTTGTGAGTGTGTGGTTTGAATAGAATTATGTGATCTCACAGGGTGAAAAACTTGATTTTAGTATATAGTAATATACATGGAGCAATATGGAGGATTTAGGGCGTTGTCTAAGTCCTTTTTCTTTACCTTCTTCTTGATTTTGGGTGGTTTTTCCCAATTGGGTGAAAAAGGTCCATATTGCAGGCCTTGTGTGGTCAATTATGGGGTCAAAAGTATAAATAATATAAGTGTCATGTTGTTATTGGGTAATTAGTGCTTAAAAGACCTTGGAAAGAGTCAGAGACAGATCCATTTTCTACCTTGTTAGTTAGAGCTCACAACTCGTGAGGCTGTGCTGTAGATAAGAATTAATAAACACTGAGTCTGAACACGAAACTGTGACTCCCATGTATTAATCCCAGCTCTAACAGAAGAAAAGAAGATAAACTCACAAAACTCCTGTTTTAGGAGTGTTTGAAATAGAAAGAACTCAATTCTGTCCTCGTGTCCATTAATTCTCTGCCAATTCCAGTGATTCAATGTGAACAGTCAAGGCCAAATGTCAAGAATTAGGAGACTGGAAATCCCTAATTTATGGAAATGCAGTCACAAAAGAACTCAGTGAAATATTCTGTTAATGTTGACATAAATGGGTTAAATACTGTTGCTTTTAATGAGGTCAGCACATTCCCTTCCAAAGCTTGATCAGTGTTACTGTTGATGCAGTAAGTGAATCCTTTTCCTTCCATGATGGACCTCTAAATATAAAACATGAATTTTGAGGTACACATTCAAACCAATTTTTGAACTAAAAGTTTTTTCTCATTTTGCCATCTAGAAGTCATTCCCAGGACATAATGCACTTGACTGAGCTTGATATTATTGATACTTTCTTCATAGCGATGCATATATTACTGGTGGTGGATAATCTAGCCTTGTTTTCTAAGGAAACAAAATCTAAATCTGCCAAGATTTAGAACTAAATCTTCTTTGGCATCCTGGTGATATTAGTAAAGAGCAGGATGTCAAATCTAAACAAAAGAACTAAAACCTCTCCGAGAATCCCAGCTCAGTTTGAATTACAGGTCAACATATGCTTGCCAGTTGTAAAATATGTCTGGATTTTTCCAGGAGCTCGTATCTCTCTCTGAAATGTGCAGCTTGAAACCCAAGCAGCACTCACTGCTGGGCCTGTGGGTGAGGGTGTTCCCACCTTGAGATGCAGCTGGAGAGGAATCAAGTGTCATCCTGTGCTGCTGCTGTGGCATTGCCACAGTAGCAAAAGCATCTGTTTAAAATTCAGCATTTGTCTAAGATAAAGTGTTTTGTTGTTTTAAGTAACAGCTTTCTGAAGAGCCAGTGATGCATTCCTGTCACTGGTTCCTTCCCTCATCCAGTATTTTCTGTGCTTGCAACACTTTTTGCTTGCTGAGCTCCTTTCCTGGAGACACCACACATCAGGCACCAATCAGGCACATTTGACAGGAGGGATTATTTGTGTGTTTAAATATATTCCACCTAAATGGGGCTGTGACCTACTGAAATGCAATCCCTAGGTTGTCATTTCTCTCAGCTTTGAAAATCATCCTTCCAGTTCACTTGGAGGGGGGTGCAGATTTTACACACAATAAAGACTCTGCATGGCAGAAAAATCACCCTTGGTCCCAGAGCTGGTGATATTATGATGCATTGCTTTGAGTTAGTCTTTTCTATTTAGAGTAGAATACCTTGTGCAGGAGATAAGGGGTTTCTGACAGTAGGGCAGTGATTTAAAAATAGCTCCACTTGGCTTGCTGGGTGACCATGATATGCAGTTTAAACAAAAAATTAATCTTAGTTTGAGATCTCCGGGGTGAAAATGGGCATAAGTAAAAGGAGTTGAATAAAAACTGTGCAGTAATTAATTGTTTTCTTCATTCTGTGAGGCTCACTAGCAGGGATGCCGAGTTGCTTTATTGGTACATGCAGAAAACATATTAAGATTCCATTTAACTTGTTCAAAGCAGATGTTAATTGAATGCATGGGAGAACAAGTGTGAAGGGCTGTGAACCTGTGAGCACGAGGTTAATCATTAAAAAGTTATCAGAGGAATTTTTACAATATGCTAGCTTGTTAGTTTCTTATGCTATTAGTTGTAGAAGTTTAGTTGTGAGGCTTTCACTCATTGGCTCTGGTAAGGTAAAGCACAAACCTTACAAGGTGCATTTTCCCCTGCAGCAGGGAAATCCAAACAAGGGCATTGAATTTAAAGCTGCATTTCAAGGTTAATGGAATCATTGCACAACTCAGCTGAGCTTTTTTTGACTTCAAGATAATTTCAGTTTGCCTAAAACAAAGGCATTTTAAATTTTAAAAAAAGACATTCAAATACCTTTTTATTTAGTTTGTGATTGTTTTTCTTAATTTAGTTTGGGATTTTTATTTTCAAGATTGGAAATAAATATCCTATTGCTTTGTCTTTTCTATATATATGGACTTGCTGTGTGCCATCTGGTTATTTAAGTTTTCAGATTGTCAGGCACAGCTGCTCCATCTAAGACCAAATCTGGCCCTTGCCTTCATATATAAAATTGGCATTTGTAATATGTGTAGGTGAGTTAGATTTGAATAAATCTCTCTCTAGTTGTTTACCTGTGTAAGCTGTTCTTTAAAGGAGATAATTCAGACCCGTGCTGATCTATCAAATCCTTGTGACTGGGGCAGGAGACTGTGAATGTGAGCTTGTCAAGAGTAACTTTAATGCTCTTAGGGAAGTATCCATATGACCTTTTAAAAAAATCAGCAGTGATGAAGTGCTAAAAAAACTGCTGCTGAGCGTGATTAACTCCAATTGTTTCCCTTTTAGAGTTTTATTTGAGGTGGCGTGAATCACCTGGCTTTGCATAGAGGCACAGAAAGGTTTTCCCAGCTCCTGACTGTAATGTCTTGTCAAAGGGTGGGTTGTGTTGTCTTGGTGCTTCCAGCAGCTACAGCATTGATGATCTGTCAGTAAAACAGTAAAAACAGTGCTGAGCTTGCTCTTCAAGAGTGTGTCTGTGTCCTGGTGACATCTGGTGACTACAGGACCTGATGTGACAGCCTTGTCACACACTGGGTTGAAAACAAGTCCACATTCAGATTAACTCTTGGGCAGATCTGTGACTGAGGCTGCTTCCTGGCAGTCAGCATTTTAGAAATATTTCCTGCTTTTGGAAAGATCTGTGAACAATCCCAGAGGAGACTGTGGAGCCTGGACAGGAGATGGACAGAGAAGAAGAATTGGAAATGAAGCAGAAAGCCAGAGGACATTCCATGCAGAGCTCACATACTTTGCTGTTAACAGGAATGTCATTGAGTGCAGTACAAATAGTAAAAAATGATGGCTTTCAAAAATAGCTGAAGAGTAGTATTTTGCTGCTAATTTGCATTTTATAAAAACAGATTTACATGCCTCTTGGCTCAGGTAGTAGACAGTATGTCACATTTGTGGAGTAAACTCCTTTGTCTAGAGAATGTTTAAATTCACTAACTGCAAATTAATTTCTTGACTCCTACTAACAGTGATGAGATTACTACAGAGATGGGCTAGTTCTTGGTGGTGGGGGGAGCTTGTTGGATTGCCTTCATAACCAGGGGAACTTGGATCACACTTCAGAAGGGCTGAGAAGCAAGCTGAAGCAAGTCAGCAAGTCGGGGGAAATATTGGCCTGTTTTGAAAAGTGGGGAGAGAAGATGTCACTGCTTTTGGGAGGAGACAGATTCCACTGAAAGCAGAATTACAGTCTGAAAATTACAGTCTGAATTACAGAAGATGGTGCTGATGGGTATTGCTTAAGAAGCTGCACCAAATTTTATTGCAGACAATGGAAAATTTTATAATATAAGGAAGAGAAAAAGGAACTTTTTGTTAAGATATTCTTTACATAGTTTTATGGTAGGATAGGACAGTTAGTTAAAAGTCCTGACTGTGGTTTCAGTTTTTCTTTTTAATTGAGGCAGTGAAGCTGAAGTTAAATGAAGATGTAGCAGAACGACTCCATCCCTCCCCATCTCATCACTGCTGGAGTTTTACTGCTCTAGCAGTGGTAGCATAATACATAAAAAAGGGGGCAAAACAGAAAAAAAATAGTTCTGGAATAGCTATCTATTGACACATAGACTGAATAGTCTTCACCTTAAATTGTTAAAACATGACTGGGTTATACCTTAAAATTAAATAACACGTAGAAATAGATATTGCTGCCTGGTCATGGCAGTGGAATTCCCATCATCTCCTTCCCCCACAGCATCTCCCTGCCCTGCAGGGCTCCCTTGGGAGTGTTGACATAAGTGTTTGTGGAGTTTCAGTGCAAAGGGGCTTGCAGGGAGATTCCTCTGGTGTTTTGTGTGAGTGGGTTTGCAGAGGGAGGATGTCTCTCCTGTAAGGAGAAGGAGTGACTGCATCCATTGGAGTCATCTGCAGGAGGTCTCAGCTGAGCAAGCTGCTGCCACACTATTTCCACTCTGTCTGGAAGAGTTCCTTCACTTCCAGAACATCCTGGCAGATGCACTTGCATTAAGTTCCTATGATTAAGATAACTTCAGCTCCACTTTTCCCCTTTCTTTTCCTTGCTGGAACAGTGGAACACCTCTGTATAAGGACCCTGTATACTAAATAAGCATAATTTTCTAGAAAATAACATTAAAACTCTCTAGGGTTTTTTTAGATAATATAGATAAGGTTTTTTAAATAGGGTTTCTTTTAGGATAATATAGATAAAAAGTGGGTTTGAGCATTCATTGCTGGCTGTGTCTGTGCTGTGAGTCACTGCAGTTTGTGTGTACATGCCCATCTAGAGTTGCTAAACAGCAAAGTCACAGGACTGCTGAAATGATTCATGCCTAGCAGGTCATCTGCCCTGCTTGACCATCTGTTTGGATTTTATCACTAAATTAGAAAAAAGTGCTACTGCTTCTAATTACGCAGGTTGTACCTGGGTACCTGCAGATATCCATCTCCCTGTCTTTGAAAGGGCCCACATTTATCTTGAAAACTGACTCTCAGAAGCAGGGGAAATTCACATTGCAAAGATTCTTTGAAGTTTATGGCCCTGGGATCTGCTGATTAGAATCACAATACCATATACTTTTATTTTCCGAGGAATCTTTCCACGAGCTGCAATCCAAAGGGGTTTTAGATTACACGAAGTAATTGCAAAGTTAAGCAACAAACAGCAGTTGAAAACAGAGGTACAGTAGCTATACCTGGGGGCTGAAATGAGCATTACCAAAAGGAAGAAAAGGACACTCTGCACACAAGCATGGCAAGGTTAGCCAGGGCAAGCAGTGTCTTTTGACAGATCTGTTTCAGAAAACTTCTTGTAAAGTTTTCTTCAGGTCCAGAAGCAAAAAATTTCATTTGGTGTGAATTTGTTCAGTAGACACAGTAATAATGTTTTTCCTTTTTTTTTTAAATATATTTTTACACTTTTTGGGGGAGGGTGTACATGCTGTACACTGGATGAAGTATTCTGGGCAGTACTTCTGTAGGATTTGGCAATGTTAATTTTATTTAGAGATGCCATAATGGAATGGAGATAGCCTTAAAAGTTTTGTTTGTTCCTCAGGCTTGGTCTGATTTTACTCATTGCATGATGGCAGCTAAGAATGTGATTCCAGCAACCAACTTAGTGAGGCTGGGAGCTGTTGGAAGGCTGGAGAGAGTTTTGAGGAGGGGATGACTTAAGGAAGTAGATAGTTTTTCAGCTGAGATTGTGCTTGTGTCAAAAATTCTAACTAGGCTCCAAAATACCATGGGGTGTAACAATAGCAGATGTAGGATTGGCCTGGAAGGGCTGGCTGTTGGAGCAGTTTTATGCCTATTAAGTGATCTTTTTGTAAAATTAGAATTGGTTTTCTTTGGGGACAATTCCTGCTCTGTGTACTCACAGCCACAGAAAAAGAGCAGATTTTACTGCAGTAAGGACCTGTGTGCATTCAAGGAGCCAAGAATTCTCCTGTCCTTCTCTTACTCAGGTATTCAGGTATTCTCTAATACCTGGTTTAGTACCTCCACAGGCTGACCAGGCAGCTGAGACCAATTCTTTGCCTTTTTCAAGAACTTCTTCATCTGAGAAGGTGCAATTCTCCCACTCAGTAGTAAAACCAACCAAACAAAACCACCCTACAGCTCTTCTCTCCAAAACCAGTTGCTTGGGCAATCTTCACGTGCTTGGCTATCACTCTGGTTCTAATCCTCTTCAGAACTGCCTGTTTTGATTAGATGTAAACATTTGTAAGAGATACACTGAGCCCAGGCTTTAGGAGCTGCATTTCCTGTTGCAGTCTTTCCCCTGGTGTCATGCCCCTTGCTTTTGCAGCTGTGGTTCTCATGCTGCATCCCTTTACATTTTAGGGTGTATTTGCATCTCTCCTGATGCATCTCAGCGAAATGTTTAGGCCAGGAGCTGCTGTTCACCCCAAAGCTAAAGGAAGGTGGGAGGTGCCCTCAAGGGAGCAACTCATCCTGACTAAGCCAGGACTTTCTTTTTGCCAGGGCAGACAGTTCATGCTTCCCTGGAAGGCTGAACTGTGACTTTGGACAGCTGAAGGGATCTTTCCTCTTCAGAATTGTGGGTGCTGATTCTGTGAAAACAGGGAAAACTGCCCGATTTAAGCAGCTGAATAGTTTGCATCTAGGGATGCCAAAATCACCATCCCACACCACTGGAACTAGATTTTCCTGATGAGATGCTTCCTTTCATACACCCCCACTCTAAGTGTGCAAGCACAAAGTTGATCTTCGTGCTGATTTGGAGGCTCTTCTGAAACCCTCTATTTCTGGTCCCACTGCCAGAGATTAGCCTGTCTTTTCTGCTGTATGAAGTGGCTTTCAAAACACTTCAGACATGTGGGAAATGAAGCTTGTATTCGGAGGGTAAACAAGATTGTAGATACAAAGAGCATTTTGAACTGTATCAGGGTCTTTGTGCTTTGCATGACAAACCAAAGAATGTGAAATGCTTGCTGACACAGAGCAGACTTTGTTGTTTGGTTTCCATGTCGAATGGCAAGAGAGTCAACACAGTCTCACTACTGACCTACACCAGTAACCTCTGAGTTTGGGATTTGGAGATTGAATAGATAAAAACTAATAGCAGGCAGCTGTCAGGTTCCCAAAGCAGAATCCCACTTTGGGGCTGTTTGAAAAGTGTGGAAGCTCACTGTGGCTGTAAAGCAAATCTCTAGACTGGTGATTTATTTTTTTTTCCAAATATTGTGTTTATTACCAAATATCTCCAATTAACATTTGGAAAACCTAAATGTTCTCCTTTTGATCTTTGTCTGTCTTTGTTGTCCATAATTGTAAATTTCAATATTTATTTGGTTTTCCTCCTGCTATACAACTATGTGTTCTTCTGTGATTATAACAATAGACTATTAGTATTTGCTTCCATGGTAATAGAAATATTAATGTTAATAGCCAGGATCTAAGCTTTCTTCTTAGCAGATGAATGCTTCCTGTAATGGTATTGTTTGGAAAATTATATCAGAATTCTGAGTCCAAATGTTAGATGCATGTGTTTTCCTGTATGCATGCTCTTCTGAGCTTTGCTGGAGTTCCTTTCCCTTTCTCTTTCTCCATCTGTCATTTATTCCCAGTTTTGTTCCCTGGAGTGAAGAGATTTCAAACACTGCACTGGGGTGAAGGGTCTCCATCAGTGAGACCCCACTAAGGAATTCAGGATGTCTGGATGCTTTGATCCATTGCATATACATGGGAATGAGACTCCTAAATTGGTCAGGTAACTAAAATGCCTGATTTTAGGCATTTTAGTACTACTGGTATATCCAATAAATATCCACATCTGCAGCGTGGCAGAAGAAGCTCCAAGGTATCCACAACTTTGAGCTCATATTTAAAATTCTCTGTATTTCACAGGTAGCTCCTTCAGCTGTCCTGAATGGCAGCTCCTGCGTTTTTAGCAGGTAGTGAAATAAGCAGGGGGTGCTTTTAGGCTGATTTATAGAAAGAAAATGAAAGCATCCCTGACCTGGCACTTGTGGAAGAAGAAGATGTCTTCAGATAGAATGAAGGTTCCTTCCCCATTTCCATGGCACTTCACAAAGAGGTGCACTCTTTTCCCCTTCTGCCACAGGCCTTCTCTGTCACCTATAAATGAGTTTTCAAAGAGCAGGGAATGTCTCATGTCCCATGTGTGTCCACAGACAGAAGTGCAGGATGGAGTGTTATGGAATCCATGTGGAATGAATGTCTGTGCCCAATGGAAGGAAACTCCCCCTCTGCAGAGCAGCTGTGCTGCATTTTACCAGCTTGAGAGTGAACAAGAGACTAGAACTATAGATTTGCTGCCCCAGGATTCTTGGAGCTGCTGCTTATGCCATGTCCTTCCTTGGTGTCCAACTAAATATTCCATATTGGGGGTCCATTCTTATCTGTAGATCCTGTCCTGCTCTTCTCAACTCCTCATGACTTAGGGATTTTCCAGCAGTATGATAAGGTCACTTGGTGACCTTTTTATGACAGCTAATAAGATTCACAGTGATGTTGAGACTCCACAGAGCAAGCTCCTGATCTTTCTGCACTGAGCTCCAACATCCTGAGGCTTAAACTGATACAAGAACTTCGCTCCTGATCTTTCTGCACTGAGCTCCAACATCCTGAGGCTTAAACTGCTCAGTGTTGCACAGCTCCACGGGGCTTAAAAACACTCTGCTGTTGTATAAACAGGCATTAAGGCTTCCACATGATGTTCTTATGTTGCTTAAGTATATGCAGTTAAATATACATTTGGCCAGGATAAATAATGGCACACTCCACAGTGTGCTGCTGCAGAACGTGTGTAATTTGTTTTTATTAGTCAAAGGGGTTTTTTTTTAATATATTCTCACTAAACATAAACCATCTAATTTTATTAAAACTGATTGCTGCAGTTTGAGGCTAATTAATTGGACGTTAATTAAGTCAGTTCCATTAAGTAAGTGGCATTGGAACGTGTGAACCCTGTGTGCAGGGTTAGCACAGGGAGCCTCAGTATCCAGCCCTTTGCTAGAGGCTGTGTTCGTGTGTGTCCAGCTATAGATGGTCAATAAGTAGCCAGGGGATAAATGCTAAACATGGCAAGTCTGATTAGTGCCTGAGCAAAGTCCAAGGGCTGAGGTCAGCTCTTTTTTAACTATATGTTATTTTTCTGTTGTTCCTTAACTCACAAAGGCTCAGCTCAGCAGCTACTGTGGAGTTACCATGTGCTCTCTTCAGCCCTAAGTAATATTTTAATCTTTCTAATCTAATTTGAACTTTTAAAGTTTATCTTTTCTGATTATGTTGTTAGTTTGAGTTAATTTTCATATATATCAACTAATTCATTCGTTTTGGTTTTGGGGGAAATGAGCAAACCACCTTGAGTGTTCAAAAAGGTTTCATTCCCCTCTTTCATGTTCATTGTCAAGGTTGATTTATTCTTGTTATGAAACTTGCAGCTAGAAATACTCTTGGTAACATGACTTAATGCCTTAAACATTTCTTTGAAACCATTTGTGTTATTTGATACCATCTGATATGCACATGCACAGTTTCATGTTTCATTTGCATTTTTATGCAAAGATTTAATTTTTTGTCTTCAGGGATGACTGAAACATAATACTGCATCTGCAGAACTGGAACTGTTTTGAGTGCAGAAGGGATGAATAGAATATTATCAGGAAATGGCTGGAGATGTATTTATAGGCAACTGTGTATTTCTGTGGAAAAAGATGAGAGGGAAAAGAAGGAAGAATCACCAACATGAGCCTAAGGGAAAGAAATATGAGTGTAGCGTGCCAGGTCAAGTTCACAGAGGTTATATTCACCCAGGAAAGCCTTATATTCCACTTAACCTGTGTTTTGGGACTGTGTGTACCCTCTGTCTACTCCTAGGGAGAGAATGTATTCATTTGTGCTTTGAGAGCATTTCTGAAGCAAAGGACTCATGAAAGGGATCAGGTGGTGGAAAGAAATCTGCATTTACACATTTCTAGTGTCTTAAATGTGTGTGCAAAGCAAATACAGAAATTTTCTGAAATCAAAAGCACTGACAGGATTTCAAACTGAAGTCAGGCTGTGAATTTCATGCTCATTTCTGTTGAAATTCTTTGTTGGCTTCTAACTTTAACCACTGGGTCGTTTCTTTGTTAATAGAGGTTAAAAGCCAAAGTGCCATATGGCAACAAGAAGCTGCTTGTTGTTCCTTTTGGTCTAAATGTGCTGGTGGCTTGACCTCCAACACCAACACCCAGAGGGCACAATCAGAGGTGTCTTCTACGCTGTGACTTAGAGTTTTAGTCCCTTTCTGCAGTAATTTCTGACCAATCCTCGATTTTAGTGGCATTTTCATTTCTCACACCATATTTATACGGGCTGACTTGACATCAGCTGTAATGAGCTAACCTTGTGGCTGATAAAATAATCATTCTTTTTTGTGAGTCCTACCATATGTTCCTCACAATTCTGGTCATTCTTTTCTGTGAGTTCTTTCAGCTTTCCTGCATCATCCCCTCTGTGCCACCAGTTTGCTTTCCCTTGCAACCATCCATCTCTTTCCAAACAATGCCTCGTGCTGTTGGGTGGGCTTTCATCACATCTACCTGTACCCTCAGCAAATTACTGCAACTTTGCCCATGAAATGTGTTTGAATCTTAAAGTCTCTCCCCACTTTGGGCACATTCTTCTGTTAGTTATTGGCATCGGGCTCTGCTTTCACCTCCGGATTTTAACACCCTTAAAATGAGGGGGTTGCAATATATGGTGATGTGGTTGAGTTTATCATGGCAATGTGTGTGTTATCAAACCATTTAGGAACAAGGGATGATTTTAGAAATTAAAAAAGGAGAGCCAAAGGTAACTTATGACTTGGCTAAGCAAGTCTGGGTGAGATCATGGGAGGAGAATGAAACTTTCTTTGGACATTTTCAGGAATAGTAGTGAACTGCAGTTATAACTTCAGTAGAATGGATTCAAGGCAGACAAGGAAAACAGGGTGATTAGAAGAAAAACTTCTGTGGACTTACTATCTTATAAACTCATCTCTGAGAACTCTGTTCTTTGTGCCTTTAAAAATCTATTTGAACCAAAGCACAATCACACATTAGAGGGAAAGTGGTGGGAATAACCGAGAAGGGGTTTTCCAGATGAATCTTTGTATATTTCTTTATTAATCTGGAAGGCAAGGACTTTCTTCAGTTTGTTAAAATGCTAAATACGAGTGTGTGCATTAATCTAAGCAGTAATCTGGTTTTTTAATTGGGGAGGGGGAGGGCAGGATACACCTACTGACTTTTGTCCTTTCATCCTGTCTTCCCTTGGTGCGGTTCAGTTCATTGAAGTCTCTAAACAAATATATCCAGTGACCACTCCTTAATTCTGGAGGAATTCACGGAACCAGAGCTGTGTGTATCAGTCCTAGTTTAAGCTCTGATAGCAAAATGAGACAGCATTTCACAGCTCAGCCTTAACTAGATGGCCACACTCCGCCAGTGTTGAAACAGGACAAAGAAACTCGAGGCTGGTTTAGAATGATTTCATGATTGCACATGGATAAAACGGAAAATAAGGGTTTGGGTCTTGGTTTTGTTGGTTTTTTGGGGGTTTTTTTGGGTTTTTTTCCCTACAGAGCAGTGATGCAGTGATTAAGGTCATAATGTACAAAGTTTAGCTGAGGTCGCTGCTGTGCCTGACTGCAGCAAGGATCTCTGTTTTGGCTTCCTGTGTTAGGGTTGTTTCTGTAAGAATATTTCTCCCTGTCTCTCCTGCCAAATTATTTGCTGGAAATAATATCAACGTAAGATACTGAAAGGTGTTGATTGGACTCCTGACTATTGTGGAGCTATCAAGACAGGAAATGGGATGGAAAGAATTCAGGCTGAAGTCCTTGAACTCCCACATCTCCCTCAGCTGAATTAAGTATGAAAATTAACAGGGGGTCCAAGGGAGTTGTCTCAGTGTTGTGAAGTCACATTTTTTCATAAACCAACAGGATATTTAATAAAAAAAAAAATCCAAATTTCTCTAAAGCAGGGATGTTTGCTATAGCAGTAGCAGAGCTGGCAGTTGGAGAGTTTTAGCTAAAAGCTTGCCAAACCAGAGGTAGTGTGACAGTGCCTTAAAGCCTGTTCTTAACCAAATAAATTTCTGACAGGATTCCAGTCACTTCTGGACATTTCTGGTCACTTCTGAGCTGCTTTTGTGCCACCACTGTGGTGAAAAGTGTCTCTGGTCAAGACAGACTGAGAGAGCTGTGGTTGTTGAGCCTGGAGAAGAGAAGGCTCCAGGGAGAACTGAGAGTCCCTTCAGTGCCTAAAGGGGCCACAGGAGAGGGATTTGGAACAAGGGCTGGAGTGACAGGACAAGGGGGAATGGCTTCACATAGACAGGGTGGGTTCAGAAGGGATATTTGGTAGAAATTCTTTACTGTGAGGGTCCTGAGGCCCTGGCACAGGCTGTGAATACTCCATCCCTGGAGGTGTTCAAGGCCAGGCTGGATGCAGCCCTAAGCAACCTGGTCTGCTGGAAGGTGGCCCTGCCCATGGCAGTGGGGTTGGAATGGGATGATCTTTGAGGTCCCTTTGAACCCAGAGTGTTGCAGGATTCTGTGCTGGTTCCCTGTGTCACAGCCATTTATTTATCATTGTAGAGCAGTGATTGATCCACCATCTCCAGCAGGCCCAACATTCAGCCCCAGACTTTCCATCTAAATTTGTTTTCGCTTTCCTTTTCTTTTTTTCCATACATTCTTGGCTTCCCTTCATGTCTTACCCTCTCTATTCTCCAGGGCCCTCCAGAACCAAATTGCAGGACAAGGTTTCTCAGGGAAGATCAATACAACTCAACAGTAAAATCNCATCTCCAGCAGGCCCAACATTCAGCCCCAGACTTTCCATCTAAATTTGGGTTTGCTTTCCTTTTCTTTTTTTCCAGTTACTCTTCACATACATTCTTGGCTTCCCTTCATGTCTTACCCTCTCTATTCTCCAGGGCCCTCCAGAACCAAATTGCAGGACAAGGTTTCTCAGGGAAGATCAATACAACTCAACAGTAAAATCGTGTCTCATTTTCTAATGATTTTGGAGAACTTTTTTGTCCTGTTTTTAACCAAGACCAAAGGTTAGCATGCAGCTTGGAAATTTTCAGGCCAAACATCTCCGTTTTGGCGAAGTGATAAATAATTGAACTCATTCCCCCTGCTAATTAGTTCATTACTGTCACACGGCCATCTCTGAAGCAGTGGGTGTAGCCCCTGAGAGAGCAAACCCAGCAGGGCTGGGGAAGGGATTGCTGAGTGAGGAGCAGTTTTCCAAGTTTTTGCTCACACAGAAATGGCAGGGAAGGTTAAAGAGTCCTGCAGAGACCCTGGGATTTGTGCGGGGCAGGGAGAGGAGCAGGGGGAAGCAGTGCTGGCAGCAATGATCCGGAGCTCTCAGCAGGCACAGCTGATGAACTGATGAATGATGAAAATGATGAACAAGCAAGCCTTGCTCACCTGCTAAAAAGCAGTGAAATCGTGGGAGGTTTTTTCCCTGTTCCATTCCGTGGCTGGAACGATTAAAAGGTGAAATTCTTCTGAAGTAGGATAGGCATGATGTTGGGAAAGGTTTATGACTTTGCACAGTTGAGCTTTTGTTTTCTCACACTTTATTCCTTAAGAAAAAAAATAATAAAAGGGTAGAGAGAGAAGGCCAGCTGCTTCTTTAAGCTTGTTATCAGTTAGGAATTAGCGAGATAAAGTGGCTGAAGGGATGGTTCGGGCAGGCTGCGGTTCGGCCGCCGGGGCGGGAGGGGAGCGCGGCTCAGGGGAGAGGCTCCGCGCAGCTTTGAACGGCATCGGATGCTCCGGGGCAATTAAACACGCAATTAAACACACAGGACTTCCACCCTCAAAGAAAGGCACAGAAGGGAGTCTCCCTGCTCTCTGTGCGAGAGGAGAGGAGGATGTGTAAAGGAAGAAAGGAAAGATGGTGCCGTTCCGGCGGAGGATGTCAGAGCCCAGCAGGATGCCTGCTCCAGTTGCATCTCAATAAATAATAAAGCGCTTGTTATGCTAATAGTCGCTATTTCCAGCGACGTGATTTGCATACAGATCGTATGCATCTTAATTAGGCCGTGCACATAGCCAGTAATGCAGGTCTTGATGCCAGCATTTTCATGTGGAAAATGTGGAAATGAATATTGCAAAGTTTTCAAGTGCAAATAAATGGCTGATAGAATAAAAGAGCCAGACAGCCCTGAGATAACCAGGAATACCAGGGGTAATTGTGGAAGAAGCCCGGGATTAGTGTCACTTCTGGCTCTGACAACATCTGTCCTTGCACCTGATAGTAAAGAAAATAAAATCAAGCAAAAGGTTGCATGATAATGCCACGAGGCATGATAATAATTAACCCCTTGTTGGTTAATTACTGGGTGCATGCCTGTGAACATTGCTGTACCTTGTACTACAGCCCAGAATTTAGTAGGGGTTTTTTTCTGACTTGAGAGGGGGGAGACAAACAGGTGACACCTGGCTGTTTGGAGAGGTGGGATAAAGTGGGCAGAGCTACTCCCTGGAAAAAAAAAAATGCTTATATGGTTATATGGCATTCCAGACCAAATATTTAACATAGTTCATAAGATAGAAATATTTACCTGTTAGGAATCCGTAAGAACACACTATAAAAGTTCATTACCAGGTTAATTTTTCAGGTGTCAGGCATCAGATAATCTGGCCGCTACGAGGCACAGGCGTGTGGAATTAGCAGCTCAGTTTCAAAAGAAAACAAGTGTAACATGCAGTAGCTCGCCGTGTCAATTTTGAGTTGTTATTGCCATCAGTTTTGCCACGTCCTGCTGCAGTCTAAACGTGTTTATCTTCTGGTCAAGTAAAATCAAGAGGTTTCATTGTTGTGTTTGCAAGAAGAGCGTTTTCTCTCTGTGTCAGTAATCTTAGAGCAATGGAACTGCTGGAGTGGTTAAAAAGTTGATGTTTTGCTAAACAAGCAAGTCTGGCGGATGAATTTTTCTCCAGTCAAGTGTCTGTGAAGCTGATGTAGCTCTCTGAAATGCAGCTCATCTGAAGGACCATTCTCAGGTGATTTTCAGCTACGATTTTATTAGGGCTTAGCTGAGTTCAGAAGTTCACCTGGGCGGGTTGTGATTGCCACAGGTGTTTATGAGATAAGGAGTTTCACACAGGACACACCTCTAATCGGCTGCAAATTTGAAATATTAGTTTAAATTTAGTGCCTCAGTAGTCATGCTTGGGCATTTTTGCTGCTTAATTTAAGGATTTCTGTTTTATATGTTTCTAGAGCAATGGGTCTATAAGAGTTGTCAGCATTTTAAACAATACTCAGGAGCTAGGAGAAACTTTTGTTTAAAAGTAGGCACTGGTTAGAGCTGCTGTCTTGTAGGTAAGTGGTTTAATTCAGTTAATTTAGTTTTAGGAAGATTATAAATCTAAAAAAGCCTTAGTTTACATAACCAGGCATAGATAACAGTGGCAGGGAGGGGAAATGTCCAAAATTCTATATTGCATTCAGAGTCTACTGTGAATTTGGAAATGGCAAGTTAGTCTATTTGATGGACAGAAACAATAAAAATAAGGGGGAAAAAAAAAAAAAGACAATTCAACATAAGAAAAAGCACATCCAAAAGACTGGAAATACTTTGCAAGGTAACCTGAGAAGGAGTGATGTCTTTTGGCTCAGATACAGTCTTTGGAACATCCTAGTGTTGTATGGGTGGAGTAGATCCCTTTGTTTTATGAGAAAAAACACAAATGGACTTTCAGAAGTAAAGGAATTTTTTGTTGTTGTTGAAGTTGAGAGTTTGTGTCTTTGTTCTTTACAGATTNAAGAAATAACACTTTCCTTTCAGAAGTAAAGGAAAATAATTTTTTTGTTGAAGTTGAGAGTTCTTTGCAGATTATGCAGTTGAAGTGTTTATGTTTGAATGTTTATGGTTTGAATGTTTATAGACTTGGTGACATGGGATTTGCAAACACTACAATGATGCTGGCTTGATTTAGTAGTGGCATTTTCATTGGAATAAACGAGTTTGCTTTTCTAGTGAGATGTGCAAGCTTTACAACATGCACAGCAACAATAAACAACTGTAAATTCAGAGCTAGCTCTAATTAGGGGAAGGCTGAAGCAATTAAGATGGGTAAACGCTATTGATCATCACTGAACAAGATACATACAGCAGAGGTTTTACAGTGGGTGCCCTGACATGGTGAATGACTGCTCTTGATTTAACAGTAATGATTTTAGTATTTTATTGGGGGATTGTGGGTAGGTTAAATATTAACTGTACTTTAAGATCAGATTTTTTTTTTCATTTTATATCAACTGTTCTTACTAATGGGCTATTTGCCTTATATATTTTTAGTTGGGTTTATTTGTTGTATCTGGAAATATTAGCATAGAAATCATAGATGCAGAAGCAAACATATGTGTATATATTTCATATGTTGATAATATTTCTCACTCAAGGAGTTTCAGACTTGGTAATGTGTTTAAATATAGAAACATTTTGGATCATCCAAGTGAAACCCCTGGATTCAGCATTCATTTGGAATTCCTCTCAGATAAGAATATGCTAGCTAAACTGCTGTTCAGCATCCCCCATTTTTACTGGATTTTCTCCAGTTCCCTGCCTTTTTTTTTTTTTCTTTATAGAAAGTGCCCATTTCTGCTTTTTTCTCTTATTCATTGGAAGTGGACACAGTGAAAAGTCAACACCAGTGCTCCGTGGAGGCTACTGGCATTTTTGAAACAATCTTTGAAGTGTGTGTTAAAATGTTATGAAACCATTTTTAATCACACATCACCCACAAACAAGCAGCCTTTTTTTTCCCCCTTCAGGCGTGCATTTCACCTTGTTGGAGGAAGCTGGGGCATTCCTTAATGGAAGCTCCTTGGAGATATATAATATATAATGTATAAT
>VWYP01029577.1:6271-82773 GCA_013400435.1 Pycnonotus jocosus
CAGCGCCGCTCGTTCGCCTCACGGGCTGTGCCGGGCCCCGCCCACGGCCCCGCCCCTCCCAGCGAGCTGCGCGGCACCGCCCGCTCGGGCGGCCATTGCGGGTGAGGGCGGAAAGTGGCCCTCGCGCTCTACGAGGCGGCCATCGCCGGGAGCTCCCTCTGCCCGCTCGGATTCTCTTCGGTCACCGGGTGTTGGTGCAGCCCTGCTGCCCCTTCGCCGGGCTCGCTTCAATGGCAAAGCAAACAACTCGCCCGCAGCAAAGATGTCACATGCGGCGACAAGACCCGGCAGGGCGCTTCCGGCCGAATCCCTCTCGGGATTGGCCAGCAGCGCGCATTGTCACCGCCTTCTCTGCATCCCATTGGCGAAGCCCTGGAAAGGATTGGGTGTCTCGCCCTGCTGGAGTGGGGTGGGCACGTTTCTATTGGCCCAGCGCTCCGTGAGGCGCGGACCAATGGGACACGACGCTGCTTTGGCGCCCAGTTTGAGCGGCGGCGGGCTGCGGCTGCCGCCCGTTCCCGCCGCGCGCTCCCATTCCCGCCATGTTCGTCTCCGACTGCCGCCGGGAGTTCTACGACCTGATCGTCACCCAGGTGCGGGCAGCGGGTCGTGACCGGGCCGGGATGGCACCCCGAGCATCCCGAGCGCCCCGGCATCCCCAGAGTCCCGGCGGTGGGCGGAGCGGCCTCCAGTAGGGCTCTCTCCCCTCACCGCTCTCTCCGCTCTGGGCTGCCGCGGTTCCCGCCGTGAGGGTCCGTGCGGGGCGTCCCCGCTCTGCCGGCGGCGGCTGAGGCGCTCCGGTGCTCTGGGGCGGTGTTGGCCTCGCTCCGGGGGCTGCGGGTCGGGGGTTGGCGGCGGGGAGCACCGGGCAGGCGGCCGCGCTGAGGGGGACGGGTCCGGCAGTCGCCCCGGTTGTAAAAATCCCTTTCCCGGGTATTTTTCCCCTTCCCTACCCATGGGAGCCCGTGACGAAGCAGCGTCAGCGCGGTGAGGTTTCGTCAGGGATTTCGCTTATGGTTCACCTCCTTCCGCAAAAGTTTTTGTGTGTTCTGGATCTCATGCTTAACCATGACATCTCTGCACTATTTTTTAAAATACTTTCTAACTGATTTGGTATTATTTTCCCCAACACTGAATACTGTTTTCTGTAATCTTTAATGGTTTTCCTGCAGTCTTCGCTGTAGCACATCTGTCTGCTACTTTTATTTTTAACTCAGGGTTTGCTTAACTCCATTCACTGTCGATGTGTACGGTGAGGTGGTGAAGCTTTTGTTGGACAGTCTTTTGGCATTTCTACCAATGAAATGTTATTATGGACTGTCCAAATGAAAGTATTTATCTTAATTTTTCCCGCTGTGAGCAAAATCTCAAAGCATGCTTCCCTCAAGACCAAAAACAACACTCACAAAACAAACAAAAACCAAACCAACCAAGTCCTGCGCGCCCCCCNTGACCTCACCCCCGCCCCCCCCCCCCCCCCAAAAAAAAAAAAAAAAAAACAAACAAAACCAAAAAACAAACACCACAACCAACCAACCTTGATTTAGGTGAAAGAATTTCTTTCCTGAGTTGCCTTGCTCTTGCTTTTCCTACAGATTTTCTTTAGTCAAAACTGTTGCAGATCTGTGCTGAAAACGATGGCCATTCCAAACACGATGAAAATAATTGTAGGGCTTGATTAGGTGTGAAACTTCAAAAATATGTGAGATTCAGAGGAGTCTGAGTAATTACATATCCCTAAAGGAGCTGACATATTTTGGGTGTGTGGAGTTCCTTGTTTTTTAATATTGACAGATCTCCAGACTGGTTAATTTTGGTTGCAGTGCCCATTCAGAAGCAATCCTGTTTTGTGGTTATGATGATCTCTATCTGAATTTCTGGTGTCTCAGTGCTTTATGCATTTCATGCACCAGCATGCTCTATTTGGCCCCTATATTAATGCAATTATTTTGTTATTTTTGCAGCGTGTTCTTCTTCTTGTTGCTTCAGATGTTGATGCATTATGTGCTTGCAAAATACTCCAAGTAAGTCTTGGTTCATTATCACTGCAGGCTGACAGTAGGGGAAAATAACTATAATTTGGGATCCTATAAATGGGTGTGAACTGATGAAAGAGGGAAGGTTTAAGCTGCTTTTGTAACATTTGTTTCCATGAGTTATGGCACTGAAAACTGGTGAGTCATAGTCTCAGAGTTTTTGTAGATTTGTCATTTGGGATGTTTTTATTTGAAGATTTGTACGGAATAGAATCATAGCCTGGTGTAGCATTGCAGGAGAAGCTGTTTCCCCTCCCCTTCGCTGACAGCTGTTGCTTCCTTGCAGGCTTTGTTTCAATGTGACCATGTGCAATACACACTCGTGCCTGTGGCTGGGTGGCAAGAACTTGAAACTGCCTTTCTGGAGCACAAAGATCAGGTGAAAAAATACTGGAAAATTTTTAAGCGAGAGCTCATCTTTTGTGAAGATAAACTTCTTCTCCGATTTAAAATATCATCACTGAAGCTCATTGTTATTAGTGGTTACTTCAAAACTGTGGTTACATTTTAACATACCAGTAATAAACTTGTCCAGTTTTAAACATCACGTCCAACAACTGTGCTGTAATGTTGATAGAGTCAAATGAAGTTGGCACACATTTTGAGATCTAAAGGTGCTGGTGTTGGATGTCCAACATCCCTGAATTTTGTGTTTTGCCTTAACAATTTTTTTTTCTGCCTCACATTTTTCTGACATCAAATATCAGAAAGTAAACACAAGTTTTGGCAATGATGAGTGCTTTGGAGGTTTTGTAAACATATTTTCAGTTTTCTATGTTTCCTGGCAATTTAAGTAACAAGCTGCTTCTTTGTTTCTGCTTTTGTTTGCAGTTCAAATACTTTGTTCTTATTAATTGTGGTGCCAATGTTGACCTCCTAGAAATCTTGCAGCCTGAAGAAGACATTTTATTTTTTGTATGTGACAGTCACAGACCAATCAATGTAGTGAATGTTTACAATGACACACAGGTAAAAGCTTTTCTTTCATGATAAGCACCTCACCACTGTGGTGGTGAGCAGTGGAGTGCTTTTCTGTGTTTGCAAAACTGGTTAGAACATTAGCTTGTAGGTCAGAAAGCAGCATTAAAAAATAAAAATTTGCAGTAGTAATCTGCATGACCAGAAAAAATCCTTTTTCCAGTAGTAAAATCTCTAGTCTTAGCAATGTGGTTGTTGTCAGTAGTAAGCACCCGTTAATCTTGTTGCTATAAATCAATCTGCCATAAATCAGAGGATAAACATCCTCCAGAATGCAACATGTATTATCTCTCAGCATCTAGCAGCACCTAGAATTTAAAGTATTAAGCACAAATTATTCTATTTTAACAACCATTAAAATGATACTTCTTTCAGTAATGCTCTAACAAAGAAATAGATTTTTACTCTTTTTTTCTATAAACCAATATGGTATTTGTCTTAAAAACCAATGTTTTGTTATGCCAGGATTTAATACAAACTAAATGAATTTTTAGTTTCTTTTCTAAGTAAGAGTGCATTTTGCTCACTGAATCAGATACTTACTCTAAAATACAGTTTTCTTCTTGCTAGATTAAGCTGTTGGTCAAGCAAGATGATGATCTCGATGTCCCTGCTTATGATGACATCTTCAGAGATGAGGAGGATGAAGAAGAGGACTCAGAGGATGAAAGTGAAGGCTCAGAACCCTCAGAGAAGCGCAGGCGTTTTGAGGAGGTTTGTTTTGCTGCTGGGTCGTGCAAGGAAGAAAAATAACACTGCTATTACATATATTTTACATCATAACAATATTTCAGTTTAAAAATTGTGTTCCATTAGATCACAAATCCAAGAGCAAGGTTTAAAAATAATCTACTACAACAGGTAGTTTCACATAAACAAAAAAATTATTTATCTGAACTACACAGAAATATTTTCTCCAAATTAAAAAAAAGAAAAGTTTTGAGCTTATTTATGCATAATTCTTTGTACAATCAGTGAACTGGAGAGATCTATTTCCTAATATGTGCTGTGGGCTTGGCAATCTAGCAATAGAACTTGTTTAGATATTAACTCCATTTAACAAAAAAGCTCCCAAATAGTTTAGCAATGTGTTTTGTCTGTGCTTGCAGCAGTAAAATAACAAAAGTATATTAAGTGTACACATGAAATTAAATCTGCCATGTCACTCGTAGCATATTTTCTATTTATATTATAGAAGCAAGAAAAGGCATGAGACCAGCAACATTAAGGGACAAGCAAATATAAAGACAGCCTTAGATTTAATATGTATTTCATGTTATCTTTGTTTTCTTCCTATAAGCATTGTACATTTTTTCCTAGTGATATAAAAAGGGCACTATCTCAGCCAAAGAAGCTACCCAATTCAAAGGAAAACTACAAACACACAAAAGCTGTTCTCAGATCTCTTAAATATTTCACAAAGATCTTATGTGTGTTCCTTGAAAATATTTTTGATAATGTTTTTCTCACTAGATATTGTTAACGGCAAATTTTTTTTTAAGAAAAAAAAATTAATGAAAATCTTAATTACATTTTTTAATAAGGGATTATTAATTCAAGTATCTAGATGCTAATTAATTAGAATATTTTTTCTAGCTTTTTAACATCCTGGAAATTAATTTACAGGAGGTGATAGAGAGGACTATGAAAAGGCGACAAAGGCGAGAATGGGAAGCACGCAGGTGTGGAAATGGGTTTTTCTTATGTTGCTTTCTCTTTCTCTTTCATTCTTTGATTAAAATTGTGTTAAGAATACAAGTACAGGATACCAAGTTGTCATTTGCAAGATGCTTTAGTTATAATTTTGTTCAGAAAGCTGAGAGAGATAATTTAGTATATAAAAATAAAACATTTAAATGAGGGAAATTGTAAATAGTAATTTAAAATTTGAGTACCAATAGGTGCATTGGCTCACTTCAAATAGCTGTAATACTCTTATCTTGTCTATCTTGGGGTGAAATTTGTCCTTCTGTTTTCTTCTTTTACAATCCCACTGTAGTTAATAGGAATGAGCAGGAACAAATCAGACAAAATGGGATTTGAAGAATAGTGATGTAAAAAATGTAAAATATGCATTTGAGGAATAGTGATATAAAAAAAAAATTCCTTTTTGCTTTATGAGTACATTTCAGCGTGGTTTCCATGTTGTTAGTAAAGTCTAATTGCCTTGCAGATAAACAATTTCTAGCCCAAGTTTAATATTTTTAATTGCTAAAATGAAATTTAAATATTAGTCACCATTTCTGGGTTATATTTTTAATTGGCTCCAATGACCAGTTCACCACTTAGTTAAATGTGGCTTTTTCTCCCCATTTTAGACGAGAAATTCTTTTTGATTATGAACAATATGAATACCATGGGACCTCAGTAAGTATAAACTCTGTTTGCCATAAAACTTCAAGGTGACAGTGTAAAGCTAATTGGACAATATCCAATGTTAGAATTATCTATTACAATTACATAATTATCTAATAATACTATTCAATATGGTAGTATTACTGTATCTTGCTATTTTTGGGGTTTTTTTGTTATATATATTAACTAAATAATTTATACACAAGTAGTTTAATTTAGTATTTAATTTAGTATTTTATGGCGCTTCTTTTAGATCTTTGCAAGGGTATTTATCTATTTACAAAATTCTGTCACAAAAAGACTTGAGCATGTAGAGAGGTTGTTTGTCTTTCAGTGTCAGGATTAACAGTCCTAACAGCACTTAGGACATCAAACTGTTCTTTCTGTCATTTGGCCTCTCTGCTTATTTATATTTTATTAAGTATATTTTATTTTATATTATAATGCAGCTTTACAGAGGTCTCTAGAATATTTTTCTTTCTACTTAATATCTTAGGAAGGAGCTGGCAGATTCTCAGACTCCAGGGTGATTTCTGGGGCTTCAGTAACCTGTGCTGGTACCTGGCAGATTGAACTGCTCTCTTTATTTAGTGAACTGAATCTTGTGTTCATTTGTCTTTTTCTTCTCCCTCTTGTAGTCTGCAATGGTGATGTTTGACCTGGCCTGGATAATGTCTAAGGACTTGAATGACATGTTGTGGTAAGTTTCCAGCATCATTTTTTGTAGAGATTGGAAGCTTAAACCTGTCGCAAAGACAGGCAAGATTTCCCAAAATTATTTGGTTTCACTGTGAGATTCCAGGGTTTTTTTGGGAGTGGATGCTTGTCTTCAACTAGGGGATGCATCTGTGCAAATTAATTAAAAGCAGCAACAGATTTTGCATGGAAAAAGGGAGAATGGTGCTATATGTGTATGTCTGCAGAAGAGAGAATAATGGTAGATAAATCTGTTATTAACCTCTCTGTACTGCTGGTAAACAATTTTCTGTTTTGTTCTCTTACATACTTGGAGAGTTAAATATAATGTACTCTATTGGGATATTTGTTGGTTTAACCTTTATTTTTTTCTATTTCTTTTTTTCCAAAAAAATTTAGGTGGGCTATTGTTGGCCTAACAGATCAATGGGTCCAAGATAAAATCACTCAGTAAGAAAGTTTTTTTAAAAATTTATCTTTTTTTATTATTATACTTTCTTATTTATTTGTCTATCTTTTAAAATTTTGTTTTTGGGAGTAACTAGCAGCAATTAGTAGAGATCAGAAAACATAAGGGTATTATTATAACAGATATAAGTAATTAGCAGTGATATTAAATATATTAATGCCTGAGTGTGATCTATTGCCTTCCAAGAATCGGGATATATATCTTTAATTTTTTTATTATTATTATTATTTAGAATTTTTACACTAACTTTGTTTTTCACAAAATTTTAAATCAATCACTTCTAATCTGGGAGGAAATTGTGTTTAATGGTAGTTTACCTAAGCTTGATACAGTTTTATTAAAGGAAGAAACTTGTATGTTCTGTATCCTCCAGGTTCCTTTACAGTTTTAGTTAACAAGTTTCAGATAATTTTTCTCTTTTTTTGTTATTTCCTACTAGATATGATCAGAATTCTAGTATTACATGTGTAGACTTTAATTCTGGTGTTATATGTTTACTAATATATGGACATTTTAAAAGAGAAATGTATTAAGTAACTGACTTTGTTGGTCAGTCTATTTTTTTTGTTTGTTTTGTGTGGGGTTTTTTTGGTTGGGGGTTTTTTGGGGTTTGGTTTTGGTGGAGGTTTTTTTTGTTTGTTTATTTGAATTGTCTGGGTAAAAAGATGAATATTGAAAAAGATTATTTAATGGGTTGGGAGGGTTTGAAAATATATCTACAGTTTTCATGCTGCTGACTTCAGGAAACATTTTTATTTTCTTGTAATTAAAACCAATTCCCGGGGAGAAAGGTAAGTGACAAAGTTGTTTTTGTCTCAGAATGAAGTACGTGACTGACATTGGAATCCTGCAGCGTCACGTGTCTCGCCACAACCACCGCAACGAGGATGAAGAGAATTCCCTGTCCATTGACTGCATGAGGATTGCTTTTGAATATGAGTATCCTTAAAGAAGCTCTGGGGAAAATGCACACTTAGCCTCTGAAGTTTTTATCTAGGGAAAAAAAAAAATCCCAGCACCATCTCTGCTGAGAATGGAAATAAAGGGAAACCCAAACGTTTTGTGCATGAATCCCTCTCTCAGCAGCTCATGGGGCTTCAGTTCAGCTTTACCTCTCAGAACTGGTTACAAGCCAACATTGCCTCTCTTGTGCTACATCACCTGAGCTTCTCACTGCATTTTATGCAGCACAGGCATGCAATGTGTAAGGGCAGCTGAATCCTTTCCTCCCTGTGGAGTTTGTAGGGTCAGGGGATGTTTGTGTTTGCAATTATTTGCCCTAACTCCTGCTCAGCCTGCGCCTGGCCCTGTACCAGCACTGGTCTCTCTACGAAAGTCTCTGTAACACCTCCTACACCTCTGCCAGCCTCAAGCTTTGGTCTGTACAAGGGCAGAAGAGGCTCCAGGAATTTTTGGCTGACATGGGGTGAGTTATAAAAATCTGGATCATTTTTTTAATGACTTATAGGAAAATATTCAGAATATAGCTTGCAAGTATTCAGGCTGTTGGTTTTTAAATGTGGTTGTGGGGCTCTGAGTTCTACAGCTTGTGTATTGGTTTACAAGGAACATTTGCTGTATGCCTTTATGGAATGGCAGCTCAGTAAAGTAACCTCTGCTTCCTTGCATCCATTTTTAATGACTGGAAAAACAAGTGCATGCAAGTTTAGTCAGACTTAACCTTGTTAAATTATCTAGTGATTTTAAAAGTCCTCTGAGAAAAAGGCAAAATACTTGTTTCTTCTGGTGTATCAGAATGAATCTTTTCCTTCTGTTCTTAGTTTGCCCTTGAAGCAAGTGAAACAGAAGTTTAATTCCATGGACATGTCTTTGAAAGAAAATCTGAGGGAGATGATTGAAGAATCTGCAAACAAATTTGGGTAAAGTGTTTTAAATACAAAGCTTTTATTTGAAAATACCTTTTAATTAAGTTCAAATATTTTTGTATGAAGACGATCTAATATGTTGTTTTTAAAAATATTATTCTTAGATTGACAAAGTAACACTAGATACGTTGCAAATGTTAGGATAAGATTTTTCTTCGTGTTCTTAAGATTAACATACTGGGAAGACAGCTGGTCAATGTTGATAATGTTAATAAGCTTTCCTGGATTTATTTCATTTTGCAGAATGAAAGATTTACGAGTTCAGACTTTCAGCATTCACTTTGGCTTTAAGAACAAGTTCTCAGCAAGTGACATAGTTTATGCAACAACTTCTCTCATGGAGAACATAGAGAAAGAGGGACCTGAAACAACTAATTTCATTAAGGCTTTGGACAGTCTCTCCAGGTACTGAAAATATGCCTCTTCAGTATTTTACAATTTTACATAGGGAAATGTATTGGGATTATGGATCTAAAATATGAATTGTTGCTTCATAAGCCATTGAAAAAATCAAAATATCCCTGGGAATAGTGTTTAGATATAATTTTTTATATGAAAACCTTTATTTTACTAAATAAGTGTCTATTTTTATTCTTTTTATGCAGGGGTAACCTGGACAAGCTGCATCAAGGACTGGACCTGGCCAAAAAGCAGTTACGTGCTATTCAGCAGACAGTGGCCAGCTGTATTTGCACCAACCTTGTCATTTCTCAGGGACCATTTCTCTATTGCTCCCTCATGGAGGTCAGAATGGTGTTTGGGTTCTCATTTGACTCTCCTTTTTGACTGTATCATCCTTGAATAACAGTTTCCCTATGTGCTTGGCACAGCAAGAATTACTCTGTAAGAAAGATCCTATTTCTCTGTGCTGTTCTGGGTCAATATTGACATTGCTCTGAACTTCCCAAAGGCAGGATCAGCCCTCATAAGGGGCAGAGGGCTTTGCTGCAAAGCTGGGTGAGCTCAACCTCCTGTGTTGTGATGGTTCTTGTTAGTGTTCTTTGAGCCACACAAAGCTCCTAGGCTTGTCAGTAGATAATAAAACTAAGTAAATGTAAGAATCATCTTGGGTTGTAATTGATATAATTCTTCTTTTCCTAGGGCACACCAGATGTGAAACTGTTTTCCAAACCAGTGTCTCTATGTCTGCTTAGTAAATACTTGCTGAAATCATTTGTTTGCTCTGTAAGTAAATCAAAAGCATTTGACTCACAAATTTCTGCCTGGTGTAGTACTTACTGTTCTGTCAGATACTTGCAGCTGATTATTAAAAGCATTATAGGAAACTATTAATAATGGTTTTTTGCTGATTAATTGGATGATTTTAGCATATTTGTGAATATTGCTCTAGGGAAGATACCTTTTTGGAGACTTCATAGCATTGGGTTTTCATTACTAAGATAATGACAATCTAAACATTTGTGTAATTTTGTAAGTTTTAAGGGAGTACATCACTGAAATTTCTATTAGTCCTTAAAGTGACTTTTACTGTAAGGAACAAGGAGATCCTGTAAAGAAGTCACCTTCTGTTGAACTGCAGAATATCTGTATCCTTAGGTGGCTTTTTGCAATGCCATCTCACATGGAGAAATGATATTAAATTGCCTTCTGAGCCTTGTGTAACAAAGAACCTTTCTGACTTCCAGACAAAAAACAAGCGTTGCAAGCTGCTGCCCCTGGTCATGGCTGCACCCATGGATGTTGAACAGGGAACTGTGATCATGGTGGGGATTCCTCCAGAGACAGAAAGCTCAGACAAAAAGAAGTAAGCAAAGTGTTTACAAGTCCTAAACCTGTCTCTGAAGCAAATATATCTTTCCTGTACCTATTTAACACTGATTATGTTGACTTGAATTGCATCCTTCTCAAAGACACATCTTCTGCATACGGTTTGCATGAGATACTTTGAGGGGACACAGGTCTTCAAGACCTTCCTTGCAAGGTTTTTTCTTTTCATTCCCTCTTAAAAGAGGGAAATAGCTCACTATATGGCACATGACTTCATTTCTCAAAGCCTCCAGTGTAAAGATTTTGGCATGTGAATAAACAAGGTGTGCGTTGAATACACAGCACCTGTAAAAACATCTGGAAGCCATTTCCACCTCTCAGCCAGGAAAACGTTCCTTGCTTCTACCTTAGTAAACATCCTTTCCTCATTCATATTTCTGCTCCTGCCTCAGCTTTTTCGGAAGAGCATTTGAGAAGGCTGCGGAGAGCACCAACTCGCGGACGCTGCACAACCACTTCGAGATGTCCAGTGAGTAGCGGGGCCCGCAGGGGGCGGTGCTGGAGCGGCTGCTCCGAACGGGCCGGGGCTGCGAACAAAAACCCCGCGGGGCCAGGGCTGCGAGCACGGAACCCCGCGGGGCCGGGGCTGCGGCCATGGAACCCCGCGGGGCCGGGGCTGCGGCCACAGAACCCCGCGGGGCCGGGGCTGGGCCCGTGCTCACAGCGCTGCCCCCCAGTGCAGAAAGCACAAACCTCCCAGCTCAGCTCTTTGGGACAGTCTGCATTTTGCATGCACTAAGGGTTTGCACATGTGCACTTTGCTTTGCAGTCTGTGATGTTACGTGTGAAGGCTTTAAATTTAGCAGCCAAATCAAGCATGGTGTTGATGACACACTCAGGCAGTGAAATCAGCCTATCCTGCACGTGCTTAAAAAAGAGACAGGCTTTTTTAACAGTATCTATTTACCCATGCATGTTGAACATACACAGAAATATTCTTAGATTTAAGAAGTGCCTGCTCTGTTGTGGAGTGAGCACCTACAAATTCGTTTGTTTATTTTGTGCCCTAAATATTAGCAAACTATGTCCTTTGCATTTTGTCCAAATAGCTTCTCCTTCTTAAAAGTGAATACGAATATAACTTGGTATACTCAGGCTTGTTATTCTTCAAGTGTGACATCTGGTATATCTTTCAGTTATTTGCATCCTGTAATAAAATATTTCATATTTTAGTAATTGAATTGAAAACAGAAGATCGGAGCAAATTTCTGGATGCACTCATTTCTCTCTTGTCTTAAAGGTAAGACACTATAAGGATTAAGTTAAAAATTATTACAAATCAAGTAACCTGCTACTATCTGTAGATTATTTTTAAAAATGTGGCAACTTTTAGTGAAAATACAAATTGAAGCTAAGAGTTTCTTACAATCATTTTCCTTTGAAGGAGGAGGCCACAGACAATGTAGAAGCAAAACTTTTTCCTCCCTAAGAGATTTATTTAAGTTTCATCATCCATGAGCTTCTCTTTCATTGTTCTTAACTTTTTGTGGCTTTTTAACTTAGGGTGGAAAAGGAGCATCTGTTTGAGTTGTGAGAGAAATGGCAATATTAGCTAATTGTAGCTGTTACTGACATTTAATTCTGATGGCCTGAGTTTGAGCTCAGGATGGAATTTTGGTCACAGCAGTGCCACTGACTTTGATATTAGTGCAGAATTTCCATTTTTTTCCCCAATGTTAGAATTATAGCCTAGGTTGATGTGTAGTTTTTACTTGGAACAGAGATGGGAATATAAGACTTTTATTTGTAATTGTGACAAGTAGCTTCACACTAGTCCAGAGCTGCTTGTTGGACAGCAGAGGCATGCATGGCTTACAGCATTTCTACATCCATTTCTTTCCTTACACTTTAACTACTGATTGTTTTGTCTTCTGCTCTTGTTATGCAGTGGTGCCTTTTGGCTCCTTGTGCTGGAAGCTGAGGATGAGACCCTCTGAAATTATTCTGGCTGTTCCAAAGTTCATGGTGCTGCAGTTCTGGTGTCTCTTAGGTACCTGTACAGGCCGGGACTGGTGTTTTTCTGCATTTTGGGAGGTCAAAAGGATTTTGATCTCAGCACAGAGATATTGAACTCTTCTTTTTCTAAACATCCCACTCTGGTAATGGCAAAAGCTGTCACCTGGTATTTGGGCATTGGATTTCTACATATCAAGCCTGCTTTTATTAGTAGACATATTCTTGTGATGTTGTTGACTGATAACAAAAAATATGTTTTGAAGTTCCATATTTATATTACTATTCAAATGTGCTTTTAAAATTGCCTTTAATGATTTTTATTTTTTCACTCAAACTATTTGAAACTCCTTGAAGATCTAGAATGTTGAAAATGTTCATTAGTATCATCAGATTGAAGTCTTGTAGTTTAATTGAAAGACTTGTTTTGTGAGAGGAGTTTTAGGATTTTAGGGTTTTTAAAATCCAAATACTGACTAACTGCCAAATACCAAATGAAAAATCCAGGGAATACCATAAAGCCTTTTTAATCATGCTTTGTGATATTCTATTGTCACTTGTAGCTTGACTCTGGAAATAATTTTCCTGGAAGGAGGCTGAAGTACTACGATAATTCTGTGTAGCCTGTAGCACTATAAATATTGACAGAGTAGCTTATCGTGTTCCATAGCAGATTTCATCTTACTTTGGTCACATGAAATGCCTTGTTGGCCTTCCCCTGCTGTGCATTGGTGGCTGTGTATATGTGTACATGTGGAATGCTCTTCTACTTGAAGTGTTTGCCTGAATTCACTGTGACTTCAATGTTTTCATGTATTATAACGAATACAACGAGGTTATGTGTCATTACGTCATTCTTTGTACATATTTTAATACAGATTAATTTAATATTAAATGTGATTTAAATGTAGCCAACAGAAACCTAATTAAACTATCTATTTTTATTCCAAAAAAAGGTTGGTTTGGGTTTTTAAAAAAATTTTTTAATGTTGTCATCTTATTTGAATAAAAATCCCGGTGCCAAGCTGGGATGGCCAAAAAATTGTGTTTCCTAAAATAAAGCAATGCTATCTTTTGGTTTTGCATGCTTTCTAGGTAGTATTGGCAATAAATTATATAGCTCCTTACCAGCACATTTTGGGTTTTACACAGCATACAGAAACTTTATCACTTTTCTAAAGTACCTTGCTGGGCTTTAGGTCTCTGGAAATTGAATCACAGAAGGTTTTGATCTCCTATGTGAACAAGTAGTACCAGGCCAATGAATATGTGAAAGGTAGGAGTGTTTAGTGACACTGAAGTGCACCTCTAAACATTTTCACTTTATCTTTCAGTTACAAACTGCTGAGTGAGTTAAGTTTAAGATGAATGTAGTAAATTAATTTATTTATCACAAAAGAATCGCTGCCATTTCTACAGCATTCAATGACTAACTAGTTCAGCCTATCACAGACTTGTATTTACCAATGTCAAGGTTGCACAGTGGGTAAGAATTCATTCTTACCTCTTTTCCTATTTCTCTTAAGGGAAAAAAAAAAAAAAGAAGAGAAAAAAAAAAAGGAGAAAATTAAAGGAATGTTATAACTTCCTTATATAAAAAAAAAACCCAGTCTGTGCCAGTTTGATTGTGGCAGTAACAGCCACAGGGGGAGGCCAGTGGGCTTTGGTCAGTTTTTGGTTTCTCTAATGTCAGTAGCAGGTGCTAAGGAAGGGTAGAGAAACAAAGCAGTTGCATTTGGTGCTTCCTTCCAGACACAACCAAGTGCTGTCCCAGTCCTTGTGCTCAAGGCCATGCTGAGCCAGGTGTGGTTTCTGTGTGTTTGGTCACTGTCAGGCATTATCTGGGAATCTGGATTCGCTTCCTCCCAGATCATTGCAAAATTCTAGCCTGTGAAGTATTTTGTGGTGAGTAGATCTGCAGCCTAGCTAGATTTTGTATGAAAAACTACAGCCCTGTGAAACAGTGTAATAGTGCTGATTGTTCTTATTACTGGAAGTTAAAATCTCTGCAGTGATTTCTAAGCAAATATTTTGCAAAGATTCTTTTTTTTTTTTAAAACTTGTTATTATAAAAACTTCTATTATAAAGGACAGAAAATATTCCTGGGTTCAATATTGGGAGATATTAAGGGGTTTTGCCTTGATCTACAGGAGTATGTGTGTTTATCATCACACTTCTATGCTTTGGTACTTAGATGAAAATACAGTTGGTCCTACAACAACAGGAGCTCTAGTTCAGGAGTCACATCAAATTTAGCTGCACTATCTATTTCTTCCCACTCTTCTCTGTGACCATTTTCCTAAAGCCTACTGCTCTGATTTTATGGCAGAAGCAATAAATCAGAGGTGTTTCAGGATCTGATGTGTTTAGCTGCTCAGCAATCTCAGTTTACAATAGTAAATAGCAATCATCACTCGTAAACCTGACAGGAGCTGAGAGAGTCACTGCAGTCTTGAAATGCTGAATGGTTTGCAGGACAGCTGGTTGATTGTTTAGTTAAATCCTTTGTACTCTAGAGAACTCAGGTAGGAAAAGTACCTTCGAATTGTCATGTTTGACCATCTTTTATGCTTCAGTTTCACTTTTTCCACTCCTGTTTTCAGGACATTTCCAGTGCTCACCTATCCGGAAATACAAGAGAAATAAAACTTTACATCACTCTAATCCTACAACTGGAGTACCCCAGTTGTAAAGTCCAGAAGAGGAAGTTTTAAAATCAGTCTCTTTTGTACAGGAGTTCTTTGAAGATGGTTTTGTTGAGTTGAATTGGCTTCTCAGGGTGTGCTAACTTGTAAAGAGGGGAGTAGTACTTATTAAAAGGGAAATGTCGTAATCACAAGTGAGGAGGAATCAAAACATAAAACACCAGGACTGTTCTCAGGACAAAAACCAGCATGATTTGTTGATTTTATGAGTACATCTGTCAATCAATGGTTTTGATGGTTTTGATTCCCTCATAGAAGCAATATTCTTGAAAACATTCCTCTGAAATTTCCTTTGTCAATAAGTCTGGCTTGAGGGAAAGAAAGCAGTGAAATGTTTGTTTCTTTAAATGGAAAAATTGAAATCCCTCTTGGCACTCATGTACCATTGTTGGCTTCAAGGTGGTACTAAAAGTTCCCTTGGAGCAGATTCAAGAAGTGAAAAATGTGCTGCCCAGGGTGGAGCTCAAAAATGCCACCTTTATGTACAAACATTTGGGTTATAAACACACACTTAGCAGGAAATACTGCAGAACATTCACTAGGGAAAGAAAATCGTGGGAGCTTTTTATTTCAGACTGGATGCCATTCTTCTAAAGCATTTGAGTTTGGATTTCTGTCATTCAGAAGGTGGCAGAATTAGAGAAGAAACACAAAGGTCAAACATCTTAAAAATAGGCAAGAAATCCCTAACTTCATGGTACCCAAACTCATGACATCCCTGGGGCTGACAGAGCAGAGAATCTGGGTTTCCCAGTCACTGCTGCTGTGTGATATGATAATTTTGACTTCCTCTGCCCCCTCAAGGCAGTGTTGGCTGCTGGGTTATCCTGGCGTGGGTTACCTTGACTGTTCTCTGCTCCCATGGTGTGTGTCTGGGTAATACATGAAGATCTCAGTAAGCAGAGATAAAGACTTGTCTGTTCATTTGATATCACAACAAGCCTTTAGCAGAGTTGCTGATGCATGCTGTTCTCAGTGAGCTGAAGGCTCTCAAGTAATTCTTAAATCAGAATGAGAACCAATCCCATAGGAAATTTTTTTTATTCATCATATCTCATTAACTAAACTAAGGCAAAATGTATATATAAGCTGTATCACAACATAGTTCCTTCCAGTGCTGGATCTGGGTTTATTTTATTAAGAGACCTGGGGATTTTTTTTTATTCCTTGGTTCAATAACATCCTTCTCTGAAGTCTTTGCCACTTGCTTAAGAACTGTAACATGACTTCTCTGGGTATTCCTTTACGTTAATGACTAGGTTGCCTGATTTAGACAAGTACCATGACATTCTAGGTCCTTTGTTTTCTTTTCAAAACCAGTTTTAATAGAGAGGATTCCTTTCTGGCCCTTGCTAAAGAGATAATACTCCCTTACAACAGAAGGATGCTGGTTTTTTTAGCACTTAGAGTCACCTCTATCTCACAGCTGCAGCTTGTCTGTGTTTCCAGTTCCTGTGGTGTTGGTGTCTCTTTCCACAGTTTAGCTCAGTGGAATTTACTTTCATTTAATCATTCATTTGCAGCATGGCAGTGGAAAATTGGAGGTACCTGCCACTGAATTGGAAAGAATTCACAGGGACAGGCAGCTCGTAGGATGTTTTTATTTTCTGAAAGAAGTCACCAAGGAGCTCTCAAAATAAATATGCCATTAATAATGATCTACTGTCTGATCTGAAAGTCTAACTGGATCAGTAGCCTAGAAGGAAGGGGCATGTAAAATGGTGTTTTCTTTAAACACTGCTGTGGTCAGTTAGTAATTCAGGACTCAAATAGCAGCAATACAGCATGCCCTGGATCGAGCATGCCTTGAGGTCTGAGATTACCTTCTTGGGCCCTGGCTAAGTTCCTCTTCTGAGACCATGCACTGACCAAAATGTCCCCTCCCTATTGTACATGATGACATTAATCTTTCTAAAAATTAGCATTATAATTTTTTTTTTCCTGAGGCTGCTGTGCTTCTTTCAGGTAGGTCTCTTAACTGGAAATGGCTCTGTTACATTATATGGAAGCTGTTCAAATTAATAAACTAATTTTTTTTAAAAAAAAAAGATGCTCTCCAAACAGTTCTGGGCTTTTCCAGTGGTAACTGCCAAGTTCAAAGAAACTCAGAAGAATCTTTGGCTACGTCCAGCTAATTACTCCTGCGGGGGCAGACTGTCTTGGGAGCTTTTTTTTACAGGATCTCAAATTTGAAAAGTTGTTGCCCTACAATGGAAACAAGATCTCAACAGCTGCAGAACTAATTACTAACTGTAATATAATTCTGCAACCTGATCCTTAGCTGAGAACTGTGGTGTTTCACGGTGCCATTTGGTATGTGCCACACTGCTCAAATAATTGCTTTCTAAACAGAGCCAGGGCTTGTTTAGTGTTTAATATACACTGTCCATGTTTGCCTCAATTACACAGTCATTGCTTCCTAGGTTAAATCAATATCCAGTTTTCAGATATATCCAGACTTCTAGAAATCCAATTTTGTCTATAATTGAGAGTTCAGGTAACTATCTAGTACCAGACCAGATTATCACCCAACACTGATATTTTCCTTGAGAAGTTTAAGATGTTGTCTGTCATCTCAAGCTTTACTTTCTCACTTGCCAAAATCTTCAGAGCTGAAAAAAATTTCTACTTTAAAAATATAAAACCTGGTATGCTCTTCATTATTTATAGTTCTTGTCAGTAAAATGTATTACCCTCCAGGGTTAATGGCTCTGCAAGTGTGTGCTATCAGAACAGCACCATTTCTGGACTGTGTAAAAGTTACATTTTGAAAAATTAGGCACAATCCTTTAAAGACCTGTGTGCACACATTGTGAAGCACTTGTGGAATTTCCCAGATGTGTCTGTTCTAGGGAGGGAAGTGCTATCCCCCTAAAACATTCTGAGGAAAAGCCAAACAGTTTTTCCCTCTCTGCCTGCCTGTTTTCTCTCCTTGTGAGATTTTTCTGCCTCTGTGGTTATCTGCCTCTAATGTTAAGCAAAACTGCCTCCCATTCTTCCTACCAAAGGGCTGAATCTCACTCCAGTGTTTAGGTTACTTTATCCTGTTATTGGGCTGCAGTTTGTTCACACCCACAAAAACAGCATACATGGGTGTTGGATTTGGTTACCTGCTTTGCAAATCCAGTGTGTGCTGTTTCATGAAGAAGGGGAAGAGTATTGTTGTTTCAGCTGGTTCCACTTGCTGTGCAGCCATGTAAGTAGATTAGCTGATATCACTGTTAAGGATAGAGTAATTAAAACAATAACCTAATGAACATATCCTTTTTATGAGACTTTTTCCTTGCAAAAGCTACTGAATTCTGACTCATTTTTCTGACTCATACTGAATTGCTGGCTCTTGTTGTAGAATATCCCTTTAAAAAAGTCCCTGAGCATAGCACACTGTGTCAAAGGGACAGAGCTTTCCAACTGTTGCATACAAAACTGAGAAGGGTACCTGAAAAGGACTGAAAATGACAGGGTGAAGTACAAAAATAGAAAATAAAGAACTAGGAGGAAAAGGGGGACCGAGGAACAATAGAGGGTAAGCAGTAAATCCGGTTTGCCTTTCTAGCTCAGGAAGGTGTCTCGGAATCTGTGTTTCAGGGCACCCACTGGGTGGTCACCAGAGCTCTTTGAGTGTGTGAAATGAAATGGAAAACAATAGCTCAGCAGCAAATGCTTTTTTTCCCTCTGATGAGGTGCTCCTTGAATTGCCAGCACGACTCCTGCTTGATTTAGCAGTGAATACAGCCAGGCATTTCCTGAAACGACAGCACTACACTGTGCTATTAGAAATGCTAAGTGAAAGGTTCTGCTGTGAATAACGAGGAAAAAGGAATAGGATAGGGGAGTGTGTCCCACTAAACTGTCTGTGCAACAAAAGAGAGAATGAAATGTAGCACAGCTGCACAGGGGTCATCTACCCAGTCTGCAAACCCTCATCTCATTCCACAAATAGGTGATAGGAGCCAACAAGGTCTGCTTGGAAGATATACACCTTTTTGGAATGGTTAGAAGCCAAAGCCAGCATTGTTGTCTTACTAACTTGTCTTCTTCTTATTTTAATTCATATTATCTAATAAACTCCCAACTATCTCAATTCTCATGAGGAATTCTTGCCAGTAAACGTAGATATTGTTTGTGTTCTGGGCCAATATCCCATTCTGACAAGTCTCCCTGTATGTATATATCTGCTTACTCATCTGATCCATTATCTCCAAATAACCAGTAAATTATTCCTTTCAGAGAAGATATCTTCTCTGAGCCTTTCAAAGACACAAATACAGTGTTGGCTCCAAGAGTACTGCACTGACTTGGCAGAAACTATTCAAGAATCACTGCTACCCCTCCTCCTCCCTGATTACAGCCCTTAGGAAAGAAATGTGATGAGCCTTCATTTTTTTGTTATTCAGCACATTTTTGTGGTCTTTTCTTTTATTAAACTTTATATTTCCTCTTTGCCTCACCTTCCTCCTTCATCAAGATGGATGTTAGAGAGTCTCATGCAAATGCACAGGGAGACCGAAAAGGACATTACTGTGACAGAATAATTAGTTATTAGCTAAGCAGTATCTAGTCTCATGCCTTTATATTTAGTCACTTGTGCTGTTTTTTATCCAGTATCCTATCACTCATATTACTTCTCTCTTTTTGTTTTTAGAACAAAAAAACTTGTACATTGCTGAGATCATTTTTAAACCCTCCCACTGTCCAGGACATTCACCACCTCACCTACACACGTGTTATGTGTACTATTTTCTAGTCTGTTAAAAAAATCCATTCCTATTATACTTTCAACTTGGGTACAATCAGAAGCAAAGTTAATTGTAGTTCTCCATTTACATTTTAAGTTAATTGAGCTCTTTAGTTTTTGCTTCTGCCCTGGATATGTTCATTTCTGTTTCCAGGCTCTCATTCCTGTTCCCTGTTTATCAGTGTGCGGTGTCTGTGTTTTCACCTCGCTCAGTTTGGTGCCTACAGCAGTGTGGGGTCTTACCTCACTTTGCTCATTATAAAGCAATATGTCTTTCCTTTTTCTTCCTCTGAGTCAAGACCCTTCTGTTTTACTCAAACTTCCTTGCCAGGTCACAAAGTGAAGTTTCACAGCAGTTTAAGAGCTCCTGCATCCTGCCTGCCCATGTTATGAGGCCAGGACAGACCTAAGACATTTTGGTTCAGGAGAAGGATTGCAGTTTGCCCTTTCCTTCACAATCTGAATTCCTGTGTAGCAACAGGTGCTAAAACTGAAATTCTCAATTTCTTATTGTGACATGACTCAGATTTCAGTAACTCTATTAAGGGGATAAAACTTGGTCTCACGATTTAGCACCCCCTCCCACACTGTCTTTGAAGTGGGCTTGTTTTCTCCACACCAGTGGAGTTCAATACTTGCACTACAATCCGCCAGAGGCCATTTCTGCAAGGCTGTGAATACATCTCACCAGAAAGCAAAAAAAGTCTGCAACCTTGTGAGAGAGGAAGGAGAAAAAGGGATTGCTCTTCCTACCAGCAGTGCTCAGCCTTTAGGACAGATGTCAGTAACAGCTTCAGAGTGTGAAATGAGCCCATACAGCATCCAGGTATGAAGTCAGGATTGCTGTACTGAACTAAATGTGCAGGTTCTAAAGAATGTAATCAGCTCTGCAGGAATCTGGGCAGGATGCCATGGATAATAGCTTTCCTTTTAGGAGGGACACTATAATGATGATATGGATGTCTTAAATAGTTGTGGTCATTAATAACCTCAGGTAGACAAGAAGTCTCTTTTAATGTTATCCAAACAACAGCATTTTACCCCTAAAGTCTCAGGATGATGTTGGCTTCTGGGAATATCCACTATCTATAGTTGCAGAATAACTGCTTTAATGATGTCTTTGTTTAGTTTCTTCTTAATGGAATTCCCACCCAATGAAATTCTCTCTCCAAACTGCAGCCCAATCCACATTGTTACAGTAGACAAAGATTATACTTATAATAATTTATAAACTAGTTCTATATGCCTGAAAAGGGATGTTACTGTGTCTTATACTTTTCTGAAAAACTGAAACTCCTCTTCCATGGCACAAGCTGTGGGAGTTACGACTTTATAAAACTGACAGGTATTTGGGTGCATAGATAGTCTCAACTGGTCAAGACAAGAAAATCGTGAGAAAATGGAACAGCCTAAAAATAATTTAAGGATTCAAGAACATAATGGAACTCAAGCAGATGATAAATTTTTAAAACTTGCCTTGTATGTCAACATTTTGAAATGTCAACAGTATAACAAAAATAAAGTAGATGTAAACAGTGAAATGTATTATGTTGCTTGGATCTTGGCAGTCACTCCCAATGAAATAATAGCAGGAAATTATAGAGGAAAAAAAATGGTGAAATCATTCTGTAGTCATTGGGTATTCATGTGAGTCTTCTGTGCTGAGATAACACTTGGGTTTATTTGTATTATAAAATGAAAGATTGCTGTTATAATTGGAAACTGTTAAAGGTTTTGTAGCTCAGGCTAAAGGTTACCCAGGCTGCTGCAGCAGATATCCTAATTCTAACAAAAGATATACAGTAAGGACAGAACATTATAACTGGAAGAGTAATCTAAAAATATACATAATGCAAGAATTCTGCCGTGCTAGGCACTTGTTAGAGCTGATAGGAATTGGTGATTGTTGTTTTTTGTCCCAATCCTTCAAATATGTGAAGGTATAGTGAAACTGAATACTACCATTTTGAGATTTCACATATGTTCTTGTCAAGCAGTGCCTATTTTTCTTTCCTGAGTGATCTTTTTGTGCCCAAGCCTAAATTCTCTTAAGGTTTAACCTTCTGAGGAAGTGTTCTGATAACAAACACAGTTAATGCTAATGAGTTATGTGTGAGTGTAACAGAGGGGAATCAATTCAGCTCAGAATGTGTTTGAGAGTGGGAACAGAGCCCAGAGGCACCCACATATGGTTAGATGAATTGTCAGAGTACCTGGCTTGAGATCAGGAGGAATGTCACTCAGAGCTCTGTCAGCTAACCTGCTCTGTTGAAAACTTTAGGAACATATACATCTAAAACCCAACATTGCAAACTATTTTTGCTACCAGATTAAGATTGTTGTTGTGAGATCTGGTTTTGTGCATCTCCTAGATTTTAGTGCATTTGTTCAAACCATTAAAATCTTCTGCTTATCTTAAAAAAACCCCAAAATGTTTTACAGCTGGTGCTAAAGACTTAAAATGTGCACATGTGTAATTTAGCTCCTTTTAGGATGTATCCGGCAATGGGAAATGCACAGGATGATACAACTGGCACAGAGTTCACAGCTTGCTCACTGGATCAGAGTAATTTTGGAAGGGTTATCTGTTGTTTGCCTGGAAAAATCAGCTATTTTAAACATTTACTTTTGTTCTCCACTGTAAATAAACATGAACAGGCTTCATGTTATCTGTTTTGTTTGTGTACACCAGAGCACCTCCCTGGGCCATGCAAACCCTCTGCCTGGCTGGTGCAGCCTGGAGGATCCACCAGAAGGGAACATCCCTGGGTTTGGAGCTGAGGTGTAGAAAGGAATGGATCCACTGCTATTGCTGTACATAATAGCACTAAGGCACTTCATCATGCCTAAACTAAGGCTATTTTTTCCAAAAAAAGAAGTCACTTGTGTGGATGATATGTCAAGTGGGCTTCAGGAACACCTTGTACCTGCTATGAATACCCTGTCAGCTGCTGCCAGGGCTTCAGTCAATGTGAGTGCCTTTTGCCATTTAAGATGGTCTAAGGAGGATCAGAGTAAAAGATGCAGCTTATTTTATTTTCTGCCTGGTTTTCTAGATGGTCAAAATCCTTCTGTACTGGGTGTCAATACAGTACTTTGTGCTTTCTACAAAGTCCTTCTGTACTGGGTATCAGAGGTGGTCTTGTCATTTACTGTCTATTATTAATATGAGATTTGTGTGCCTTGTTGAAAAGGCTGTGGCTTGTGGGGTAAGTTGTGTTTTCCTTTCTTTTTCCTTTTGTAGCCTGAGGCCAAAACAGCTGGATAGTAGTCTCAAGGCTCATTCTTTTGCTTTAATCAGTGCTGTATGTACAGCACCCCATGCTGTATGATTCTATTGTTCTCAAATCAAAAAGCTAAAGCCAGTAGTTCAGTTAATGCACCAGTTAATTCTTGTCAGGATGGCTGACATCCAGACTCATTCATATATTCATTTTCCCAAATCACTTTTAAAGGAGATTCTGATGCTGATGAGTATTTCCACATTATAAGTGGTAAAGTTTGTGTGATTTGATTCCCTGTTATCCTGAGCTTATTTGGATATGGCAACCAGCAACTCAAACCATAGGTGCCACTTTCAGAGAGCCAAAGCTCTCCATCAGGGCAGTAGATGAGTGGCCAGGGTGCAGCTGGGCTCCAGCATGATAAGGAGATTGGCATGAGCCCTGGGCAGATGCCTTCAGCACAACACTTGTGTTTCCATGCTGAGTCCTCCTCCTCCTTACCTTTCTCAGTCTGATTTTGGGTGGAATCCACATGGTGAGCTTTGGAAGGAAGAGAAACTCAGTATTGTAAACAAAATCCCCAAATGCCACAGACAAAGGACACTGCTAAATTGATTCATGATGTCTCAATCTGTGTTTAAGAAAAAGGTGAAGCAAGTCTTGTGTATCCAAGCAACTGTAAAGCCTTCACTGTTGCCGTGGGAGGTTTTGTCAGTGATGCAGTGGTTGAAGCTCTCATTTTCTTCTAGCTGAGGGTTGTAATAGGTAGAAGAAGGAGGTTTCTAGACAGAGAGCTTATTGCTGCAGAGTCAGCAAGGAACAGTCTGAAGCAGTCACACACAGACACAAACAAAAGTCTGACCAAAATAAAAATTATAAAAGTCAGTCACATCCAAAATATAAGAACCTCTTGAAGCTTTGTTTTTGGAATGATTTGTCTTATCATAATCAGCTTACAAGTAAAATAAATGCAGTATTTGACTTGAAAAGGGAATTCACCTGCTCTCACCCAATTAATCTAATACAGCAGGAATATTTGTTATGTCTTACCAAGCAGACTTATAAAAGCAAATCCTCAAACACGTGTACTTAATGAATGATTTTTTTCTTCGGTGCACACACTAAAAGGGATGCATTGTGGGCACCCTGATGCTGAATACTGCATTAATATATTGTTCAATATATGCATGAGTATGGCACTTACATGTGGCATATGGCTCCTGACAGGCAGGGCTATCTTTTAGCATTACAGATCTATGGATGAGTTGGAGGAGACCTGCATTTAAGGGTTGAAAGGTGGCCAAGGAAAAAGAACAAATTCCTTGCATAGTATTTGATCAGAGAATAGATTTTAAATAAAAATCTTAAGTTACACTGCTTTCTCACTTCCAGAGTAAAATGTTTTGTGTATTTCACAGAGCAGATGCTCAACAAACATCTTTGTGCAGGAAAAGGAAATATTTCCTTAAACATCCTGCAGCAAACGTGACTGATTGAGCTTCCTTTTCCCTCTGCCTGGTGCGTTTCCCTTCTTTGCACAGACAGGATCTAGCCAGATTTGCAGGGTATGAACTGCAGGTTACTTTCAAATTCATAACTATGAAATGGTTCGTTTAGCAGGACAAAGGCCAAGCCGACAGACACCCTTTTTCCAGCTCAGCATGTGCATAGCAATGGGAGGGTGGCAAGGAGCTTTTGTTAATCTCAACCGAGCTGGCAAGTATGCTGCAAAATGAAGGCTTTGAAGATGTTTTTTTCTTCATTTTTAAAGCAACAGTTTGTTAGAACAAAGCTTGAAAATCTTGAAGAAAAAAAAATCTGCAAAATATTGAATGTCCTCCCTGGCAGTTATGTAACTTAGGCAAATTTCTCCACTAGCAATTAGTCTGTAGAGTTTATTTTACCAGTCTTTATTGGTTTGGGGGGATTTTTTTTAGGGTCTGTTCTGCTGCATCTGTGAAAATGTTTTTCCCCAGTTTGAATGCACTTTTGAAAAAAAAAGAAATGGTTGGCAGAGAGAATTAGGGTATCAGATCAGGTTGGGGCTGATCCAAGCAGCAGGATTTTTTTCTTTTTTGTTTAAATGTGTAGAAATTGAAAGCCTTAAAAGCTTCATGCTTAGATTTGTTCCCAAAATAGCTGGGACTCACACTCCACTTCCTAATGGGCTCACATCACAAGACCAACTGCTGCTACTTGCTTTCTTTTGTCTGAGGCTTCAGTGGAGAGCTGAGATGCTGCCTGCTCTGCTCTGCAAGGCGGCAGCCCTTCCTTCTTCCCCAGAGCTGACCCAGCTCTCCTCCCCAAAGGCAGCCCAGGTAATTTCCCTCTGGGCACCAATATTACACCCCCACCTTCCTGAGCCCAAACAATCCAGTGGCTTTCACAGAACACATTGACTCTGCTCAGGGATTGGTTTACATATGTTTTTATTTTTATGCGAAATCATAAATACAAAATAAAAATAGTAAACAAGTGCTATAGATTTATCCTTTCATTGGGATGAGGTTCAGGCCTGATCCTGAGCACTTCCAAGGTTTTAATTTCAGGACTAGGGGTCTTTGTTCTTAGAAAACAAATCATAGCAAAAACCAACTTGGATTTTTACCCTGAAGCCAGTGACAGTGTTCTCTCAGATTATCTTTTAAAGCACAGCAACAACTAAGGATACTGAAGGATGAGATTGAATATAAAAATATTTTTTAAAATGGGCCCCAGTTCCTGCAAGTATTGTTGGGTGCTGCCCCACTGATCTCAGCCACAAGTTACAGTTTTGGGAGGACGATGCTGAGTTTAGTAGCACATGCACATGGGCTTCTTCCAAGAGGTCTTTCTGTGTAATTTTTTCAGATTTTGGTTATAAGAGGATCCAGCCCTGCCTTGATACAAGAAATGTAGCTTGCTAAAATTCCCTTCTAAGGCATGGATTTCCCTCCCTCTCCCAAAGACACCAGTTTTGATTTGAAATGCTAGCGATGCATTGTCTGGAAAGATTTCATCTTTTGGTCAGACCCCAAATTCTGCAGCACTTCTGAAGGCTCTACTGTTCACAGACATGCAGACATTTTATCAGTGAGGTTTAGTTCTTCAGCTTGAGACAAAAGAGAGTGAGGTCCAGGATTTGGGCTAATACCTGTGGACTCATTTGCTAGACACCAGAGAGCTGAGTGAGGGTGACAAATACAGTTGGATGTTACAATTTAAAGTAAAGCAGTCATGAAACAAATAAAGGCAACAAGCCCTATAACAAGCCAACTTTGGTAGATTTCTTGCAAAATATATGCATTTAAAGATATTTACAGTTTACAAGGTTACATTGTTTTTAAAAACTTGCAATGATGAAATACAGAATATTTCACTCTTGTACCAAAACTACATATCACATCATAAAAACAATATTACAGCTTTTATTTAAACAGAGACAGTATTAGAACTGCACCTCCATAAAGAGCAGAAGTAGTTGTAGACATATTGCTCTGCTTTTGTATTCTCTGATGAGCTCAGACCCTGCTATTTATGTGTTTAAAAAACAAAAGCAGTTATCTTCAAAAGGGTAAATCATGTGCTCAATATTCAACATCAAAATTTGCAGGGGCAAGGCTTTAGTCTCTTATTCCAGTTTATGAATTGCTGATATGTCCAGGGTTTTAAATTTGCTAAGCAAGGCAAGAACAGAGTGAATGTAAATCTGTCAGACCCACAGTTATTGTTTGTCCGTAAGTTTGGTGTTATCAAAAAGCTGTGAGTTAATGCTCAGGTCAGGTGTGCACTGCATTGCTGTGATTGTGAGGTCCTGTGAGGTGGTAGCATTGCTCTCTGAGGAGTATGAACAACACATTTCCTCCCTAACTCTTGGCAGAAATCTCCTTATGGCAATGCAGATGCTGCCACAGTCAGGAGTGTAATCCTGTGTGGATTTACAAGTAATTAGATTGGAGAAGGATCACACCATCCCCTTGAGCCCTTCCCTTAACAAAGTTTGTCTCTGCAGTATAAAATGAAAAAGTGTAAGCTAATATTTCAGAATGTGGTGAAGTTCAGGAGGTGTTGACCTCAGGAAAATTAGACTTATGTTGCCCAAACCGTCTTCGTTCCAGTCTGCAGAGTGTTACCAGGGCAATGCAGAGGAGCTGAGGGCTCTGAGAGTCATGACTTCACAACTGATCACCTGGCATAAAGTCTCAACCAAGATATTTTTGGTAAAATTCTTCTAGCAATTTTTTGCTTGATTTGGTAAATGAAGGAAAGCATGTGTTAACAAAACCATGGTGGGGAGCCAACCAAGCCTGTGTCCAACTGAACACACATTTCAAAACTGGCAGCAAGCAGAGTTTGGCAAGAAGGCCACAAAGACATCATTCCCCCCAGCCACCAGTATCTGGGGCAATTTTTAAGTTTCCAGTCTCCTGTAGTGCAGATGAGAGGAGCAGAGGCCCTGCTGGAGCCAGAACCGTGATCTCCTAGACTTCTTAATCTAGTCCTCAAATAGTTCTGGCAATGAGTTCATATTCAAGTAAAAACAGAGCATAAGCTGAAGAAGAAGAGATGAGTAACCTCAAGAGATCCTATTGTTATCTGATTTGTACTCCACGAAAGGACAGCAACGATCTGAAATGTCTTTCAAGGTTTCAAATACACACAGACCAATATACTTCACTGAGGGACTGAAACAATGAAGAAAGTCAAATAACTTTCTCCAAAGTTACTGCCTGTGGAATTAAGGACCAAGGTTAGTGTCATGCTTTGGACAGGATCCCTATTTTAATTGCCCAAATAGATCAAACCCCCCTTATCAGTCCGAGCAGAATCTGCCAGATGCAGCCTTTGGGAGAGATAAGAAGATGGGAAGCTGCTCCTCGACTACGGTGCGCACCGACGCCCGGTCCCAGCAGCCAGGCGGTGCCCGGGGTCACCGGCAGCACCAGCGGGCGGTAAAGTACTCACAAGTGTCCCGGTAACGCCGGGGAAGGGCCGGGGCCCGCGGCAGGAGCCGGGCGGGCAAGCGGCGGCGACCAAGCCCGGACGGGGCGGCCCGGTAAAGGCCGCCGTGACTCGCCCGGGCTCCTCGGTTCCCCCGGCCGCCCCGGGCAGGGGAGACGCTGGTTCGCTTGCTCTGTGCGGCCGCGGAGAGCTTTGCTGGGCCGGCAGCGCGGTCAGTCAGTACCGGGAGCGCGGCGCTGCCCGCAGCGGAGCGGCCGGACCCACCGGGGAGCCGGGCTGGAGGGCAGCGGGGCGCTGCCCTGCCTAGGGCCGCCGCTTCAAGGGGGTCCCGGTTAAGAAAAGCCTCCAGGCAGGGGAGCGCTTGAGCTCCCCGCAGACGCTCCCGGCCCCCAGCCGTCTGTCCGTGCCCCGCGGGGCCGCCGAGCGGGCCAGCCCCGCTCAGACGTAGTTCTTCTTGTCGTACTCGCCGTTGGACGTGGGCCGCCGCGGAGCCGAATATTTGACGGGGAAGGAGCTCTCGTCGCGCTGGGAGCAGGAGCAGCAGCAGATGAGGCAGCCCCCGAAGAGCAGCAGGGCCGTGGCCGCCCAGCCGATGTAGAGCGCGGCCCCCATCTCCCGCTTCTGGGACGACGGCACGGTGGGGTCGTAGAAGTCGCTGATGACGATGTTGGCGAACCAGCAGAGCGGGATGAGGACCAGGACCCCGCAGAGAATGTAGATGGCCCCGCCGGCGATCACGATGCGGGACTTCATCTTGCCGGGCCGGATGCAGTTGGTGCACTGCGCGCCCACCACGGTCACCATCAGCGCCACCAGCCCCAGCAGTGCCACGATGACGGTGAGCGCCCGGCCCGCCTGCACCTCGGGCGGCAGCGCCAGGATGGAGTCGTACACCTTGCACTGCATCTGCCCCGTGCTCTGCACCACGCAGTTCATCCACAGCCCTTCCCAGATGGTCTGCGCCACCACGATGTTCACGTCGATGAAGGCCNTCGCTTTGCTCTCCCCGGCACCCTGCTCCGGGAGGAGCTCGCAGGGACGCTGCCCGTTCCCAGTTAAGCGTGGGGCGGGAGGCATCTCGTCTCGGATTTCGGCTGCTCAAATTCCTTTTAGTGCCGTTATCTGTGTATTTCCTATTTACTGATAAAGTCCGCAGCCAGACTTTCGGAGAGGTCTTGCCAATAGAGGCACCCAGCAGTGTGGAAGTCCTGCTTATTGGAGTCTAATTGATCATTTTTCAGAAGACTAAGCACTGATAGACAGGCACAGCTCTCTCCTGCACACTGTGTCAGGCAAATTAAAAAAAAAAAAAAAAAAAAAAAAAAAAAAAAAAAAAAAAAAAAAAGAGAAAAAAACTTAACAACCCACCAAAANATGTAGAGCGCGGCCCCCATCTCCCGCTTCTGGGACGACGGCACGGTGGGGTCGTAGAAGTCGCTGATGACGATGTTGGCGAACCAGCAGAGCGGGATGAGGACCAGGACCCCGCAGAGAATGTAGATGGCCCCGCCGGCGATCACGATGCGGGACTTCATCTTGCCGGGCCGGATGCAGTTGGTGCACTGCGCGCCCACCACGGTCACCATCAGCGCCACCAGCCCCAGCAGTGCCACGATGACGGTGAGCGCCCGGCCCGCCTGCACCTCGGGCGGCAGCGCCAGGATGGAGTCGTACCCCTTGCACTGCATCTGCCCCGTGCTCTGCACCACGCAGTTCATCCACAGCCCTTCCCAGATGGTCTGCGCCACCACGATGTTCACGTCGATGAAGGCCGACACCTGCCACATGGGCAACCCGCAGGCCAGGATCACCCCCACCCAGCCCAGGATGCCCAGTCCCAGCCCCAAAATTTCCACCGCCGCCGAAGTCATGCTGCTGCCGGCGCTGTCCCACGGGCTCCGCAGGAAGGAGTGCACGGCGCGTCTGCTCCGCTGCCCCGGGCGGCTGCCGAGCCGGTCTGAGCGCCGCTGCCGCGGGCAGTGCTATATGAGGAGCCGCGGGGCCCCCGCCCTCCGNACTGATAGACAGGCACAGCTCTCTCCTGCACACTGTGTCAGGCAAAAAAAAAAAAAAAAAAAAAAGAAAGAAAGAAAGAAAGAAAGAAAGAGTGTCAAACACTTAGGAACCACCCAGAAAATAGAAGAGCCTTGGATATGGGATCTGCATGTCACCTGTCAGTACCAGCAGACAGATTCTTAGATTGATCCAGGATGAATAACTGCTCCTAGTTTACGCCAGGCATGAAACTGCTCTGATCCTGGAGCCAAGAGCAAGGCATACAATTTAAATATCTTTGCAAAGATTCTAAACTTGACTTTACTGTTTTAATTGTTTGAGTACATTTTGAATCTTTATGGTATGTTAAGGAATTAAATGCCCATGTCAAAAATGCTGTATTTACAAGAGGATTTGTCATCAGGCTGGGCAGACATTGTAATTGATACAGTCTCTTTGTGGATCATTGGTGTTCTGGATTGTTCTTGCAAGGTAGCCTTGGTTCAGCCCCTGCAGCCAGCAGCAGATCTCAGCCCCCAAGGCTGGCAGATGCAGGGAGAGTTTGTGCTGTGAATGCTGCAGTTACAGCAGCTGGAGAAAGAGAACAGACCTCAGCACCTGCCTCACAGCACCCACATGGATCTGTGCCCCAGTGGCTTTGCACTGGGTGTCCTGAGAAAGGCTTGTTTTGATTGCAATAGATTCAAATGTTTTAGACAAAATTTAAAGTTATATTCACAGTGACAGTTGAATTGGTTTGACTAGATTTAGTTTCAGTTAGCCCAAAATGTCCTTCCAGTGTAGAGGAGATCATAGGGTTGAAAAGAACACATTTCCTGCCCCTATATAAGCAGTTTTCTCTGTTATACAAAAATGCACAGCATGTGATGTGGCATGCACAGGTTCGCGATCCAAATCTTAAGACTGATATGAATGCAGCATGGATGGAAAAGTGCACATGTGAAGCAGAAGCAGCAGAAGAAAGAACAAGGAAAAGTCAAAGGAATCACATGGATTGAGAGCTGAGGATGTAACTGCTGAAGGAGCAATGCCCTGTGCACACCCTGACAGCTGACTTCAGCAGAGGACCCCAGTGTAGCAACAGGAGGATGACAGCAAGGTCACAGCACACTGAATATGGCCTTTCACTTCCTTTTTTTAACAACCAGAGGATGAACTCTAGCCACAAGACACTCAAACAGCCACAAGACACCCAAGAAAAGAAATACAAGAACATCAAGAGCTTGTGGACTGTCATGGAATTGGACATGCTGACATATGATGACTCAGCCTTTTGATTATCTCTGCCTGAGAAGCTGTAAACAATTCTAGCATGGAAAATGTCTTCCTAACAAAGACTGCCTGTTAAACAGAGTTCAGAGGATTTATCTCCTCTTCCAGTTGTATATAAAATACATAGAGTTTACTTCAATTATTCAAAACTGCAAATTCCGGCGTGCAAGTCCAGGAGGAATGTGTGACTGGGGCTATGCAGTTTGTCAAACTGGGGCTGCTTACAATCACTCAGAAGAGTCCCTGGTGTCAGGGAGAGGAGAATGTGCAAAAAAGCCATCCACAGAGACAGAGATATCTCAGAGGTGAACAGGAAGAAACCCAGAACACAGGCTGAAACTGAATACATCTGTATTTATGATGATAATAATGATTATATAGAAAACAGCACAGAAGAACAATTAAGAAAGGGGGGAGAAATGCCAGTTATCTTAGCCCACAAGCACAGGAAAGCCCCACCCTTGCCACTTGCCCGGGAGCATGGAACTTTGAGTTTCCTCCGATACACAGCCTGTGTGTGCTCCTGTGCTGGCCGGGAGGCACTCATGGGGCCAGCACAACTGCCTGGGTCTTTAGGCTGAGAAGAGAAACCAGCCCATGGCTTGTTTTACCTCTGCAACCCTCACCCCACCTTCCCTTGCTACCTGTAACCCAGCAACAGAGTCCTACAAATCACTTAATCCAAGGCAATTATTTCTCTGGGGAAATACATGCTTAATAATCACAGGGCAACTGAACATTGCTGCTTAGAGGTATTTCCATTCCTGGTATTTCAGTTTTGTCTGTTTCTTTGCATTATCCCAGATATTAGCTTTTATCCTGGTTACTGGCAACAACCTCCATTTTTAATTACTCTATTCCCTGATCCTAAAAGTTGTTGCACAGACTACCTTTCATGAGACCACTGGTGCAAGGTGATCAGAGGTTTGCTTACTTGACTTACTGCTACCTTGACTGACACAGCTGCTGGGGGGCCTCAGGACATCATCAGCTTCAGCATGTTGTGGTTTCTTATGTGTTAATGTCAAAACACTGGAAATTAAACTCCCAAAACACTGGAAATTAAACTCCCAGAAATGAAAAGGTTCTACTTTCTCAAAAGGAAGTACAGATCAGCATGATGTTTTATTTGGAGTGTTAAGTAAAGAAAATCCCTTCTTGTAAGTTAAACCCTTGCTGGAAAAGTCTGGATTCCTTTAAACTCAAAGGCACAACGTTCTTACAGCAAAGTAGCTCTTTAACAAATGACCATTCCTGTCATTACATCTATTTCTGCTTCAGCTGTGTATTAATTAAATCACTCTAAGGGGATACACGGGGGGCTTTACAGCCTGTGAAAATGGGCGGAAGTGGTATTCAAGCTGAGAACAATTGCACAGGAGCCAGACTATAGCAAGAGGGGCTCTGGGATTAGAGGTGATTGTGGTTTTGCTCCTTTCCTGACAATCAGGACAAACACCAGGCACAGTTACTGGGAGGGCTGTTAATGGGGGGTCCAAGCTCTCACCAGCACTGCTTGTCCTGGTGTATGAACCCTGTCCCATGGCACAGATCTGCTGTGCCCAGCCCTCCAGCCTTGCCAGGGCTTTGCTCAGCCCCAAGGCTTCCCACCAGCAATGTTTGGATAGATTTGCATTTGTGGACCTGAGATGTAGCGTGCAGAGCACGCTTGGTTTATAATTTGTGGAGTGTCCCTTACCTAAGTGCTTCTGCTCTTTCTAATTCCTAAAATATTAAGCATCTGGACATGGGGAAAATGACATTTGGGATCAATCTTATGCACAAACCTTGTATTGTTTGTGTGTATAAGATGGAGAATGAGTCAAAAGATTAATTAAATCCCAATGATCTCAAGGCAGCTTACCATAACTTTTGGATCAGACATAAGCAAAGGTGAAGAATTAGGAATCCTATTAGAGGTAGATTTTGTGCCGTATTTTGTATTCTAATTAGTGCTGAAATAAATGCAGGGAGATTTACAAACACAGAGGGGTTAGGCAAAGGCTGTCCTTTATTTAGAAAGCCTGAGGTTTCTCAGTGAAGATTATTTCTGTCTGAGTTTTCTGTTAAAATGCAATTCTTTTCCCAACAGAAGAGATTCCATACGAGGATAGGGCTCCACGATGTTCTTGTGTGTCACCAGTGCCAGTGTGTCTTCAACGTGACACATCAGAATATTGGCACATAGGAAATGAGTTCTTGTCAAATGAGCAGGTTATTACAAAATGAAAGTGCTCAATTTCACCATAGGATTGATTTCACGATCATTTAATTTTGGAAACAAGATGAAGTGGTTAATGTGAAATTGTCACTTCTGTTAGATCATCCTTTGAGCAAAGAGAAAACCAGACCAGAATTTTGCAAGAACAACTAGTGATCTCAGTGACTGGTGCTAATGATGTGGAATCCAACACTTTTTTTAGTACAAGTGCTGCTGCTGCCCCTCAGGATTGAGAAATCAATGCCCTGTTCCCTCTCAGTGCTGATGTGACTAGACTCAGGTAAAAGAAAGGAAGGAAACGGATATATGTAGCTGGAAAAACACTGAAAGAAGTTATAAATGTGCTTCCAGCCTTCATGTATTTGCTGCTGTAGATCCCTTTCCAGACATAGCAGCCCTAGCCCTGTATCAGTCCCTGCTCTTTACACACACTCTCTGCCTGGGTGCAGCCAGGGGAATGCTGAGACAGTGTTCCAGGTGTTGTCCTCACTGAATGAGGAAAATAATAACGGTAAAACCATCATTTGAACTAAGTTCCACATTCCCTCTCTTGAATTTCTTTGCACACAAACTTCTGGAGCAGCATTTGAAAGTTCCCAGTGTTGGAATTGATCTTCATGTCTCTCTGCCAAAGCTCGCCCTGCTGAGAACATTTCCAGTCACCCCAGTCAGGACCAGCAGGGCTGCACTGGTGAGCTGCTGTGCACTCAACCCTTCAGCACCTTGTTTTCTGGATTTAGCTTTGCAGAGAACACTGTGGTGTCACTGGACGGCCATAATCCCATGTTATTGGTGTTCCAGGGCAGTTAATATGGGCAATGAAGGCCCTTCCCAAAGTTTAGAATGTCATATAGATGGGTTTGATCATCCCACTCATCCGAAGATCACAATGGATATATGCTTAGGCCATGCCACTTCAAATACTTCTCTTTATTGCTATGGACAAATCTTGAGAATATAACATATTAAAGCTTGGATAGGCAGGATGGGGGGAAGCTATAGGAAATACACATTGTTTCATGCCTAATGGTCCATTCTACATTATCCTTCCTTCAGAACAACTATAGTTTAATTTTGTCCTTTTGCAGAGTTAGCCTCCTTCCACAGATTGTGGTGTACCAGGATCCTGGTAGAACTCTTTCCCATGTAACTCTTGGGAAATCACATGAGGTGTCAGTTTGTAAAGAGCAGCATCAGCGAGGACAAATGCCATTGTTTTAAATATACATTGCAGATGTTGAAAGTAATTAGTAAAGACATGACCATGAAGTTACTGAAAACTATCCAGGGTTAGTGATGGGAAATATACTACATTTATCTCATGTCTCAAGAAATGTGCATTGCTGAGAAGATGTGGGAGGTTTGGGACACCTCTTCTCGGCAGTGCAGCCCTTACGTGTCTCAGACAAGCTCTGCTTTTGGGAATAACACACAGCTGTTTGGCCAGTCCTGATTTTCTTCTTGAAAGGGAACTTTGTTTCCAGTAAGAGGGAACAAAAAGAGGAAGGTGGCTGTTGGTGAAAAGATGTAAAATGTCTCTTATTCTGGAGAATAGTTACATGCTTTTCTACTTGCTTCTTGACATAAGTCGCATCTTGAAAAGGAGGGCTTGTATGCACTTGTAAATGCAAAAGAAACACTTCTATTCCTCTGAGACTACTATAAATCAAATATAATCTTCATTTCCTGTAGTGTGTCAGTGCAAATGAGGCTTGGGCGTTTTTGCAGCGAGGGAAAACACTTATCTGTTGCAGATTTTCTTGTAAAGTAGCTTGTGTCAGTAAATCTTGGTGTGTGCACACAGAGTGGCTTCCTGCTCATCCCCTGCCCAGGATCCAGCTCTGAGCTGCAGCTCTCAGAAGGGCTCAGTGAGACCAGCTTTCCGTGGACCTGACATCTCTGATTCCTGATGGAGCATGGCTGCAAAAATGAGGGAATTTGAGATGTTAGAATGGTTCTCCCCATTGGTGATTCCATAGATAAAGCCCTACACAAAAGAGTATTTTGATTAAATCAATGGGAACTTCACCCTCAATTTTCTGTCTTTCAGCACACCCAAATCCTACAAATTAACCCAGGGAATATCTAAATTACTTCATTTAACATTCCCACTAGCGACATTCAAAGTACTTTTTTCTCTGGTAATCCTTTGAAAAAGGATGTCACCCACAGTGTGCAGCAGATTTATTTCTAAAAGGTTTGGACCTGGAGCCATGTACTATAACTTGGCAAAGCATACACAGATACTTTGAATCAAACACAAACTGAAATCTCATGGAAATGAAAAGGATTTATGTATATGATTAAATTGTTTAATCAGCCTTTGGGCAATTTTATCTCCAGAGAGGATTGGGAGAGTTCAAGATGCTCAGTGTCTTAAAGTTCTCAGTCAACATCTCCATGAACTGCTTTTATAGTGCAGCCATTATAGCAATCACACAGACTTTCAGGCTCAAAATCAAATATTCATCTATGTGAGGAAAAGACTGCACTGAAAGAAAATCGAATTAAAAGGGATCTCACAACTGAAAAAAAAAAAGACAGTTTTAAGCAGCATATTTTAAGGAAAGTAAATAAGGAATATGGAGTTGGTTTATCTATTAAAACTCAGTTTAGGTTTTAGTTTATGGTTGTATTTATTTCATTATAATCAGCATCACCATCTTCTCTGGTAAGAACTGGAACAAAAGACACACATAATGTCTTTTGCTGAAGGTATGAGGTATTTCTCACTTACTAAGATGTGACTACACAAAGCTGAGATTTGAATTCAAGGAAGGACTTTTGTGCTTTTGATAATGTAAACCATGATGTATCAGGAACTCTAAGAAAAAGCACTGGAACTTCCAAAGGAAAAATGAAACAAAATTCTTTCCAAAATAATAATTCTGGGAATGAGTGATTCACAGTCAGACTGCTGTTCACAGCATGAACATTTCTAGACTATTTAACCAGTGTTCTTCAGTATCTCTTCTGTTTGCACCTCTGTTAATATTGGTGTGAGAAATATACATGCAGCATGTGTTTGGGGGGCTGCATGTGCTGCAGGTGTGTGCAGTGCAGCACTGCTCAGTCACACACCCCAAACTGTTCCTGTGAACAGTCCTGTGAACTGCAGTTTCATAACGAGTCTCATAACATGTTTCAAAAGTAACAAAAGTACATTTTCATCAAGTGAGTAACACACTGTATCACTCATTGTCACAGGATGCTCTTTAATGCCAGAAGCTGGGATGGGTTCAAAAAGCAAGAAGAAAAATTCATGGAAGAGAGAACTATCAAGATAAAACTTCTGGCTCAGGAAGCTGCTGAACTCCAGAGTGCCGGAAGCTGGGAGGATACACAGGCACTGTGCTGCTTTTATCTTTTCCTAAGCATCTGCTCCTGGGCACTGCACAGGCAGGGCACTGGCCAGGGCTGCTCTTACCCCAAATGCCCTCCCTTACATCATTTTCTGGCCTTATGAGACTTCTTTGGAGGGATTGTGGCTTCCCTGAACATTTTGTGTGACGATTGGTCAGCGATCTGATTCAGCCGTGACTTGGGAAAATTATTGGTATGCCTCAAGAGCGAAGGATTTGAAATTTCTGGAGAGTCTTTCACCCCTTGCACTAAATCCTGCCAAAGGAAAGGAGCGACAGTCATGGGAGAGCACTACCTTCCACCCATCTCTGTGTTAATGACATTGTCTGTGCCAATTTCTTATCATTTCTTCTAACACTAAGCAGTCGTTTGTAATAGTGAATGTGTGCAGAATCTTGTGTCCATCACAGTGTTCTAATCTAGGGAAAGAAAAACTGCCACAGTTGTTCCTCTGCTGATAGTACAAAACACCTATATGGAAATTCATGCAATAATTTAAAATAAAACCTTAATTTCTAAGGAAGACTGAAATGCCATCTTTTAACTTCTCCAGGAAGGAAGTATGTTTCAGAACTCTGAGTTATAACATTACATTTTGTCCTAGGAAATAGAACTTGCTTGTGCTTTCACTGGCTTTTATCTTGTTCTCACTCAGATCCCATCAATGCTCAGTTGATAATATGAGCACAATGTGAATTGCAAATAACACCAGTCTGCATTCAACAGCATTTGTTTCACTTCCACATCTTCCTGTTGTGAGCTGCAACCCTGTTTGCTTAATGGATGGGAATACAGACATAAGAGAAATGCTTTTTTTGGTATTCAGAATTTTAAGTAAAAATATTTGCTGCTAGGTCACACACAGAAGCTGCCCTCTCAAAATGTGTGGATGGATATCCAGGAGCCTTACTGAACACAGTTCTTGTGGCTGGAAAGTTGGAATCCAGTACTTGTGCTAATACGTGTTTTAGTTTGGACAGTGTTGCATTTAGAGTTTGGGCTCTGTAACATTGTTTCATCTGAGGAACTGATTTGTTTCTGTGCTTGTAGGTATCATTTCCACTCCAGGTTTGCCTGCTGGAGCCCCTTATACCTCAGAGAACCCCGAGCCCCTTATACCTCAGAGAACCCCGAGAATAGCAACGAGAGCCCTGCTCGGCCCTTCAGCGGTGACAGCGACCACGGCTCCCACAGAACCAGAGGGACAGCCGTGGGGGGAGAGAACAGTCTAAGTAAAACAAGTACCTTGGATCTTTTGTACAATTTGCTTCATGTGTGAATGAGCATCTGCAAACCACCAGGCTGGTGCATTACTGTCAAACAGCTCAAAGTTTAAGCTCCATTTCCACCCGGTTATCACACCAGCCAGGTTTTCCACTGAGGGGTATCGCTAAAACCCGCTGTAAGTGGAGAAATCCCAAAACACAACGATGTTTGGTTAGGAAACAGAAACCAAACTATCAAGTGTAGATGTGGCACTTCTCAGAGTGGTTTGGCGAAGGCGGTGGCCCGGGCCCGCCGGCTGCCATGGCCGCGCCCGACGGGGCGGGCGGGGGACGCTCTGTCCCTCCTCTCGCTGCTCCCGGAGCCGCCTCTCGCTGCTGTCTCCGGCAGGGCCCGAACCATAGAGTGGCACGGGGTAGGCGGGCGCTCGGCCGCGGTGCCTGGTGGGATGCGGGAGGGCTGTGGGGCGGAGCGGCGGATCGCGGCCTGGCGGCGGGAGCGGCCGCGGCCTCAGGTGAGCGCCGGGAAGGGGCCGCATCCCCCGCGGCGGCGGCGCCTCCGCCCGCACAGCTCTTCAGGGGCTTCCCCGTGCAGGGCACGGCCTCGGCCCTACCTCCCGCGCAGCTTGCGGGGAGGTTTGTGCAGCCGCTGTGTGGGGACGGGAGAAGTGCACCGGGGCAGGAGCCCCGGAACGCCGCGGTCGGGCCGTTTCGCGCACACCTTCATTTGTAAAGCGAGGCAAGGATTAATTTCAGATGTGGCCAAGGCCGCGGTGCTGGGGTAGCCGGAGATGCGAGGAGAGGATGGAGCAGGAAGTGCTGTCTCCACTAAGCATTCCTCGGATGCTTTTAAAATTGCGGCAGCCACCGTGGGATTGCGGCTGCCGGGGATGCGGCGGGGCACGCACAGAGCGACTGCAGTGTACCTGCTCTGGCAACAGACCGAACCCGTGCTTTACCTTTTTATTTTTTTCTTTTTTTTTCCTTTAGTTATTGTTCACGTTTAGGTCAGAGTTTTCGTGATATCGTGAGACTTAAGCATGACTTGGAAATGATTTAGATACAAACGTACCAGTTTGCTGTGCGTTGGCAGTCTGTACACAATTATACTGAAGCTCTGTGGGTGTAAGGCACAGCTGCCTATTTCCTGATGAGTGATCGTGGCTAATGTGTTGATCTTTTTCATTTTAAAAAGCCCCTATTTTTCACAATTATAGGTCCGTTTAACAGTGCTTTTTAATACAGTAACTCGGCAAAAATACTGTCAAAAGCCGCTTGCATAGAAACAACATCATCCCTAAAACTGATCATTTACAAGAACAGTATCACTGCCTCCGTTGTGTGTTTCAAGTAGCTGTGTTCATTGAAAAAAACAGTATGCAAGGAAGCTGTTTAGAGTCATATGTTAGTGTTGAAATGGAACTTCAAATAAAATATTTAGGATTAGAGCTTTAGGTTTGTGCATTGCTTCTTCTTGACCTTTTAAGAACAGTGCTCACACAGGTGGTTGAACTCTTGCTCAGTCCTTGTCCCTTTTGCTGTGTGTATGTGTGCTGTAGAGTCACAGGCATGTTCCAAATTTTGATGCATTCCCAGCAGTAATCCCTGTACAGTTTCCTTGGTTCAAATACAATACCAGAAGGAAGCCTGTAGAAATTATGAGCTCTGAACATCAGTTCCAAGGCAGAGCAATGGCTCACACTTAGCATGGTCTGTCTGCAAAGGTCACGGCTGGGTTGTTGTATTTTCTCTAAATTCTGTGTTTGGTGGAAGTGATAGAGTCATTTTCCTGAATTAGAGTAAAGCAGAATTGTTAGTGTGTGTAAGAGCATTCATCTTTCTAATGAGTAAAAATGAAATCACCTGGTATTGTTGGTGTAGAGGGAGTGATGGGGGGTGTTTCCCACAGTGGAGGTGAGGACGTGCCAGGAACAAAGCATGGCACACAGCAGAGGCTGTGCTGGACACACTTCTTAGAACTCTGATTCACAGAATCATGCAATTTTTTCTATTATTATCGATGTGACTCAGTGTTTGACATTCCTTCCTTGGGTTTTGTAATTCTTTTATTGAGAAACCACAAGCAGTGCTGTTTTACTGACATATCTTGGTGTTCCTGTCTGCTTTAATTCTGAAAAGTTCAGAATGCTGATGTTGAGACCATTTCCAGCACTGGAAAACCTGTTTAAATCTTTACTCCTGTCTGTGGCTATTAAGTACTGCCAGAAAAATTATCTGAGTTCTGTAGCCTCTGATGGAAAGAAAGAAGCCTCATTTGAGAAATCAGGAGGGCTGTTCTGCTTGTCAAGATGGTTGTAAGGTCACTCTGAAGTGATTATTTAAAAATGTTGTTTGATATCCTTATATGGACACGCTCTTTGTGCATGTTCAGTAGTGCTTTCTTTGTGCTGGTTCCTATTAAGAAGCTCCCAGTCTGCCTGTTCCTCACAGTTTACTTCTTGCATCCTAACAGGAACAAAGGAAATGACCCATTTTCCTTCCCCTCTCTTTCTGTCTCACTGGAATACTGCTCTTAGCAGAGGACGGTGGGATGGCACGTTCCAGCTGCAGCTGAACTTGGTGGCATTTCGCTCCTTTACATTGCCAACATCATCTTGTTCAGGATAGGAATTTGCTGGAATCCAAAATGAAACTTTGTAATGTTATCCACTGTTCAACCCCAGATTTGGAAATTCCTGTGCTGTAGCACAGTGTCCCCTTTTTTCTGCTAGGCCTGCTAAGTAGGGCCCAGCATTATTTACAGATAAAGTTACACTGCTTTTTGCAAGTTGTTGCAAATGTATCTTATCTATTCTTCTCTCCTTGAACTGTTTTGTATGTGCTGTTTTGCTTATCTCATACTGATTGAAAGAGTGCTTTGAAAATCTAAAAAAACCCAGAAAAGATACAGCTCTTGCTCTGGTTTGCCTTAGCTGTGGGAGTTTTTTTATACATTTTGTTCTGGACAATTGATAAGAAATTAGATGTTACAATTTCCAGGTGTAGGAACCACCAAGAGTGTTGTCAGAAACTCAGTTTCATGTTGTTTTGGTGTTTGAGTCAGCTGTGTGCAGACAGAGCTGTGCCTTTCGGCGGGGACTGGTCCAGTGCCAAGCTCTCGCTTGTGAGCAGTGCTGACAGTGCTGTGGTTGTTTGGTGCTGTGAGAACATTTAATGTTTTGTTAATTCCAAGGTTTTGATTTGTACTGTGTGGTAGAGCTTCGGGAAGGCAGCACATGGTCATCCGGGGAAGTTGTTTGGTGGAATGATTTTCGAGGAAACCTCATGAGGGCAGTATTAGGAATTGCAAAATGTCAAGGCTGAGCAATTGAACTCCCAAATGAACCCCGGGGCCTTAAGTGTTGTAGAACAGCAGGTGTTTCTGTGGGTTTTTTTGTTGTTATTGAGGTAATTTTAGCTAGCACATTTCTGTTCTAACAAAAGACATTGAGCAATTACTAACTGGAAGTGTGAGCTACAGTCATGATGTGATCGGAGCAGCTGGGCTGCTGCTTTGGCTACAGCAACTTTTCAGTCAGAGTAAGACACAAGGTCATGTGGTTTGCCTTGTAGGAAACAGGTTTTGTAATCTGTGTTTGTGGAACAGATAATTTTATGAAAAAAATGTTCTTTATGAGATGACAGACCAGTTTTGAAGCTGAATGTGTCATAATCAGTTAACAACGATTTTGACTCTTCTGCTTTTTAATCAAGTAACTTGAGTAATGCTACAGTGGATGTGACTATACTGTCAGTTTAAAGCAGAAATAGGGAGTTTGCCATGCATATTGAAACCTGAATCATTCCCCTATCTCTCCTTTATCTATGGACAGTGAGCCTGGGTGACTTCTCCTCTGGCATTACTGTGAGAAATGGGTCAGGTATATCTACATCAGCACTCAGTAACTAGGAGCTTTTCTAAACTCTTCAACTATGTTACTAATTTTATTGACAAGGTGACAACAGAGGTTTCCAAACTTAGAAACAAGATGTCAACAGTGCAATGAGTTACTTCTGTCAGTGGGATTGTGAGTGTCTTTAAGGATCTGTGACAATAGTTGGCTGAAGGCTGGAATGAGCCTTTGCATATTGGTCACAGGAAAATAAGCTCTGGTTTTCAAAACCATTCTTAAGGGATGTTTTCCAGAATGTTTTGAGGAATACACAATTAGAAGCTGACAGAAGATGATGAGAATGAGGACCTCCCTATTTTCCAGGCAATGAATTCATTGGGCTTTCATTAGTAAGCAAATGAGCTGGGTGTGGGGGAAAAGTAGTTGGAGGAGGAAAAAAACAACTTTCCTTGCTCATAGGGTAGCTGGTACCTGCACAGCTGCCAGGATTTTAAATGCCTGTTGCAGGGCAAATGAAATACCATGGGAGCTGAAGATCTGTTTTCTTTAAAACTCCAAGCAGCAATTACACTAACTTTGACTTTCCCTTCAGTCCAGAGCTTGGTGTGTCTCTGCCAGGATTTGACTGTCAAACTGCCAGTGTCAGAAACTGGACTGTATCCTGCTAGAATGACTCCTGGTACCCAACAGGAAAGTCTGAACACACAGGTGCCTGCATAGGTCACTTCCCTGCTTTCCCGGGCCAAGAGCTGCATTGTCAACAAAGCAAGCTGTGAAGTGCTCCTGCCTTCTGCGTTTCCTGTCCCTGCTCTGGGGCTGCTCGAAATGAAAGGGCCTTGCTATTGCCCTGATAACTAATCTATAGCACAGCTAACATCCTTGAGTCGAGAGATAAGGGCTTGCCAAAGTCCAGCTGTTCTGGGTGTCTGAAACTGAGGAACAAATCTCTTTTGATAGTCCTTCACACTGGCATGGGGTTTTGTGTCCAGCACGGGTTAGCCAAGTGGAGTGTCCTATCCAGCAATAGCACTTTGAAGTCACTGAAAATAATGTTGTGTTCTGACCCTTACCTGGGAATCATGTAGGTGTCCTGTTCTCATGAGAATTTTTGGACATGGTAGTAATTCTCAAATGTAATGTTTGGACAACATTTGCATTACAGTCATCTATCTGTGAACCATCCTACTATAAAGAAAGGATGAGTGAAAGTTTGTTGTGATACTAAATTTTAATATTTTGCATTTTAAAGGAATAGTTCTCTTTTGAAAATTTTAAGTATTTAAATTAAGTACTCCTGTGATTTATTTCAGAAGGAACACATTTTGATTATGGCTTGTTTGTTCTGTTAATCCTTAAGTATGTGACATTTCATTCTTCTAGAATAAAATGTGATTATTACATGCAATTGATCAGTTTGAAATTAAAAGTAATGTAATCTTCAAGTCAGCTAACATACTCTATGGCTTTTTTTCTTGCAGTGTCTGAAACTTGAAGTGAAGAAACATGTCTCAGTCAGGTGAAAAAGTAAAGGTAAAGAGATGGCTACATAGTCAAAATTTTGTTGAGAACATTTGTAATTTTACTAAAGTGCTAAAATTGTGAATGAATGATACCTTATTGCTTCAGATGTGTTTCTTAAAAGGACCTGCTTAGTAGAACCAGAGATTGTATGTGATCCTAGTGACAGACTTTCTGGTGTTCACCAGACATTCAGTCTCTGCTTACAAAGTTAAAATGGTACCTTCACCTAAGGAAATTTCATACAACAAACCTTCATTTCTAATGTTTTTGCCCACCTGGATGGGCTTTAAAAGGATTATTAGCAAATAAATGATTACCTTTTAAGTGATTTTCCTTGTATCCCCCCCACACCACTGGAAGTGTATGGCATAGTAAAAAAACCTGTTCTCATCATAAACTCACCTGTGAAGAAGACATCTGGTTCCAGGAACCCATAGGTCCCTAAATCAGGTGGCTGCAGTTCTTATTTAGGCTCCTGTTAGGTTTTCAGTCAATGGGTAACAGATGGTGGAGCAGCCTGCCCTGTTTATAGCCCTATCTCTTTGATAAGTTTTTCAGGCATGTTTCTTTTTCCTGCTTTTGTGTTGGAAGTTAAAGATTGTGACGATAGGTGAACAGCTTAACAAGCAAAAGTCCATCTCTGTGTGATTGTATCTCAGTAATCTCCCCATTAGTACAATGTTCTTATTTTTCACCTGTAAGCATATGCATTATTTTTATAGAAGATAGTAGCAGTAGACACCAAATTTGAACAGAATTTTTTGTTTTGAGCTGTATTTATTTCTTAAGATTAATAATAGTGTGTTCTTGCAAGTTGGCAGATTTTCATTTTTATTTTATCCAAGGGGAGAATTTTGTTTGTGTAGCTCAAGGTGCTTACCTGATTTCTATTTATATCAGCCTGCTTAAATGAGGCTTTTCAAGGTCTGCCTTGCTATTGCAGCAAAAATTCTTTCAATCTCTATTCTTCCTTGTGCTTTATATACTCCTGCACTTTATTGTGTAGAAACAAGTAAACTCTTTTTCAGCTTTTTAGGGGGAAAGGGATCTCATTTATATTCAACCTTTGTTTTCTTGTCAGTTTTCCGACTCGGCAGGCTATGTGGGATTTGCTAATCTGCCCAACCAGGTTCACAGGAAATCTGTGAAGAAGGGCTTTGAATTCACACTCATGGTGGTTGGTGAGTTCTTTAAGTATTTTTGACTGTTACACAACAACAATATTTCTTTCACATGCATACATCTTCCTACTTAGCAATTGACATACACAGTAGAAAAAGCTTTGAACCTCCATATACTTTATGAACCTCCAAAAACTTTATAATTACATCTGTTACTGTTTTGTCATGTTTAGTAGGAAGGAGTATTTATAGTGAATAAAGATGATGACTTGGAGCCAACAGGACATTTTTGCATTCCCAATTCATGGTCAGATGACAGGGGTAGTTGTTTAGTCTTTCTTTCACTCTTGTTTCCCCATTGAAGGCATGACTGCACATGGTGAGCGTCTTTCTGTTGAAATGATGTTGCTGCTGTTCTGTGCTGACTCACTCTGGTGTCAGAGATAAACCTGTAATTTGCCTGTTCTGTCAATGAGCACCTCTGAGTCTCTTTGATGGAGAGTCCTTTAGGCACAAAGCTCTTCCAAATGTTGAATTATGTTTATGTTAAATCAGTTTAATGGTGTGCATGTGCAAAGGGAGTCCACAGTATTGTCACCCTTTTGTAGCAGTTAGTGAAAAATGAAAACATGCTCTGTAGTACCATTTGGGATTACTTGGTGACAGTATTCAGCAGTGTTAGTAAGATCAATAGATAATTTGTGATAATTGTAGAGTTCTTGTGTCATGTAGTTTGTGATGGGAAATACTGAGAACTTTTTATCTAGCATCAAGTTAGTAGAATATAAAGTAATACAGCCAGTTGGTTTAAATGCTGACTCCTTTGATTCCTTGAGTTAGGAAACAAGAGAGTTTTTTGAAACTCAGATTTAGTAGTTAAATTTACAAATTTAACTTCATTACTTAAATGTAGGACAAAATTTGTATCATTTGAAGTTAGAGAATTATGAATCTTCTCAGGTGAATTTTGAAGAATTTGCTTTGTGATTTTCAGTTTCATAGAACCTATATGGGCTTAACTGTAAGGGTGCAAAACTTGACTATTAGTTTGGGATTGCATTACTCATTCATCTTACCAGCAGTCTCCCAGGTTCCATTTCTAGCTTAGGAAAACCTTCAAACTCTCAGAAATTTTCAGTAGGAGAGCTACAGCTCCTGATTTTGTAAGTTTAAATGAAAAGATCTGTAATTTTCCTCAGGTAACTGAATGATCTCTAGATCTATAGTCCAAGTGCTGTATGACCTTTCAGCTTTTATTGTGACATCTGTTACAGTAAACTTACAATTTTCATGTAGCATTTATGAAAACACTGGAGACTTGTTTTTCCGGTGTTTTCAAAGTGCTTAGCTGAACCTTTGATGTTTTTAAATCAAAAGCTAGGGTGGATCCTGATGAACAGATTATTTTTCCTTCATAATGTGGGCTTGGAGAAAGATAAGGTGCTTTAAAAATCATGGAATAAAAAGTATATATGCTTAATAACCTGAATTATTTTTTTTGTAGGTGAGTCTGGCTTAGGAAAATCCACTTTAATTAACAGTCTGTTCCTGACTGATCTTTATCCAGAACGTTATATTCCTGGAGCTGCAGGTAAATGTGATTTTGCAGTTCCTCCAGCACACTCCACCCTATAAAATTTCATGTTCTTTCAGTTAATATTGCCTCATTCTTCACACATTACACCACTTTGTCATGCTGTATTTAAATTTTCTAAATTATGTTTTGTTGAGCTGTCATTTTCTTGTTTAGATTTCCTTTCAAAGACTGCTTTTACTTCTTTATCAGTTGCTATTAAAACAGCTCCCAAACCTTTTAGGTATCAGTATACCTAAATGTGATTTTGCTCTAATCCCCATTTCTTCTTACTGCTTTTTGTCTGTAGTGCCTTAAATCCTGTTTAGAGGTGTAAATAACCTTTTGACAAAGAATCTGTTGGGCTTTTGAGTATTATGATTTTATTTTTGCATATTGCCATAAGTAAACCCATGGTTTAGTTCATTGTTTCTTGTTCACTTACAAAAATGTGGCGTTAAATAAATTCTGCTTACTACTTTGTGTCTTTTTATAAATATTTTATGTCATGCAGGTTACAACACACTTGAGCTTGCAGTTCCTCCTCTATTGCTCTCTTCTGTGGGAGTCTCTGCAGGAACTGATAGGCAAATAACAATCCAAATGTTCCTTTATTTTAGAGAAAATAGAGAGGACAGTTCAAATCGAAGCCTCTACAGTAGAGATAGAGGAGCGAGGGGTGAAGCTGCGTTTAACTGTAGTTGACACACCAGGATATGGAGATGCCATTAACAGCCAGGACTGGTATGTGTGTAAATCCTGCTTTGTTCATGAAGTGTGTGTCCTGCACAAACACTATTGTAGTGGGTCTGGTACTTTCGACAACTTTCAGTTTCAATTTTCTATCCACTTTTGATGTTTTTAAAAGTTTTGTAGGCTGTGTCTATGATTCTGCCTCAAAATTAACAGCCTCTCCTTGAAAAGGTTTCTCTGAGCACTGCAGTCAGCTTTTTGTCTCTGTGGCCATTCCAACAGGGCAAAATTCTGGTGGGGGGAAACCTTTTGTCTTTTGCTTTCTGTGTCTCTGGCCCATCCAGTTTCCATGTTTTTAAGACAGTTCTTTTCATTCCCTGTCCTCTGTATGCACTACCAGCACTTTGGGTAGAACTGGTGGGTTTTTTATGATGAAGTTACAACTTAGCTCTCTCTGGCCTAAATTCCACTGACAATCTTTAATGGATGAAATAATTGTCAGCAGATACACTGGAAAGTTGATGAATTTTTTTCAAAGAAAGATGAGATATCCTTACTGGGATGCTTCTAGTTTCAGTGGATTAAAAGTTTGAGTTTTCATATGGTTGTCTTTTAAGAGGTGCTAACAATATTTATTTTACTTAGTTGTTAAGTTTTTTGACACTTTACTTGTGGTAGTGGTAATCCCAAGGCAAACAAGGATCACTGTGCCGAGAAAAGGAGGTTGATTTGAGTCCTTCACTAAAGGTTAAAGACCAGGAAAGAGACAAATAGCAGATAAAATAAACATATATGATGCTAATAGAATGTTTTGCAGTCTTTCATTGACAGAATGATATATCTGCAGTGTTCCTATTATCAGAAGGTTTTTCTCCTTTTTATGGTGTAGATGTAGGAACACAGCAAAAATGAAGGCAGTGAAGTTCTATAATACACTAGATAAAAGTCTGAAAGTGAAGCTCTAGTGAGATTTTTATTTTCCTCTCACTTTTCCTACTTTAGTAAGTTTAAAAAATTGAACTTCTGGAATAACACAAAGGCATCTTTCTGGGCTGCATCATGGTCCTGCTTATTTTGTGCACTGTTGACTAGAGCTTCCTTCCGCTGGAGCTGAGAGCTCTGCAGCCTGTGCATTGTGTTAGAGAGAGCTCTTCCTGTTGATTGTGTTCTAATGCCCTTTGTTTATTCTGCTCTGATGTTTCTTAGAGACCTACGTGTTCAGATTTTCCCCTTTCTCTTTGGAGGTTTTCTGAGCAGAATCATTCCGTGGTGATTCAGACCCGAGTAGAACAATTTATATGTGATTTTCTGTGACAAATCTGAAACATCAAATACAGGAACAAATAGTACTTAACATCCTACAAAATAAAAAGGTGCAGTTAGTGATGTCTCTTTAGTCTGCTTACGTCACATGAAAAGCCTTTCAGTCATGGCAAGTGTCATTTTGACAAAGTCTGGTAATCTTTACAGGATGTCTCAGGGACTTGGATGGACAGACTCTTTGTTTTGAGCTGTAGTGAAGACTAACCCAGTGCAACCACCTTCCTTCCTTGGTAGTTCAGAGGAAGGAGCAAGTTCATGTTCTTGAACTTATGTTTGTGTTCAGCAGCATTTACTGCAGTCAAGGTTCAGTGGTAGATAGTGCTAATGATGAGCCAAGGTTTATAAAGCCTCTTTTTTAGGAAGGCTGCAATTTGTGAAGACTATTTGTTTTTCAAGGTGACAAATTTTACTAAGACTATTTTTGAACACAGGTAAATCAAACTGGCACAGTATCTCTAGGAGGCAGCAATGGCTGGGAGTGTTTCAGATGTCTTTCTCCTGAGTAGGTTCCCTAATGGCTTTTAGTCTTTGTGCATTGATGAAAGGGCTAAATTTTAGAGTTTGACTTTCATGGATGGGAGCTGAGATAAATTTTTATGTGTTTTGTGTCAAAGAAAAAGGACTGATAAGGATTTTGTGCTACTAGGAGTGTGTCCAGGAGGTCTACTGGATTGGAAAAACAAGAGTGTTAGTTTGGGAAATGATTTGTTATAGATCTAGTGCAACATGTTTTCTGAAGTAGAGTAATTCTTGTTTTCTGGATGCTACTGTACTTAAAACAACATGAAAGGAAAGGTGGAGGTGAACCACAGTTAACCATGGTGATTTTTTTAAAGATTCTGTGGGAAGCTTTAGTGCTGGATGGAGTTCTGTATTCTGGAATCAGACCCACACCCTAGGATTGCTCATGGCATCAGTTTAGGGGTGTGTTTGGAGAACAGCAGAATTCTTCATGATAGGAGGTTTGATGCATTCAACATCTTTCCATGTGTAAGTACATTGGGATCATGAGAGAAGCATGTCCTTAAAACAACATCTTTCATGAGAAGAGAGGGGATCTAATCAGAGGAGGAAAAAAGTTGCTCGATGCTTAGATTTGCTTTGATATCTGCCCTCAGAAAAGTGGTTGAGAAAAACAGACTACAGGTGAACTTGTTAGATATTGCTGATGACACTCTTGACTTCATCTTGCTTGTGGTGCCACAGGTCATTCTTTGATAGCTGCTCTCTGCTCTTTTACTGCTGCTAATTTTTTTTTAAGTGAGTAAGGTAATATTTTGTGGGTTTTGGCAGCTTGATAATATTGTTCATTTTCCCCCAGTGGGCTCAAATGCAGTGTTTGTGTTTGCTGTTACAATACAGGATGTGCTGTCTCCTCAGCAATGACAGCACTGTGGTGTAAGCCAGGTGTTTCCCGGAAGTCAGGAGGTACAGGACACTAACACCGTATTTAGAGGGAAAATTATGGCTGTTCGACCTAGAAAACTGCACGTCAACTAATTACATTGCCAGAGAAATGTGTGATAGTTCTTTCCCATTGTTAGGGTTTGCTTTCTGTCCTAATGTTTGTATGTCTTCAGTCTCGTTACCTTTTACCAGCTGAGAGAAGTATTAACAGGAATAAAAACCATATTGATGTGTTTCAGCATGTTTAAGTATTAAGATGCTGTTTCCTAATGAGTAGCACCAAGGTGAAAACCCAACAAACTCCATCTTTTGCTTTGTTGTCGTCTGTAATATGACTTAGAGCAGCTAAATCTTGCAATGATGTAAATATGTTTATATATATTCTACTGTGGATTTACTCCTTCTCAATCCAAAAGCTTACTTAGCTTTAGAGAATCAAATTCCCTCCAGGATCTCTTTCATCATTCTTATTACTTTGTTTTATTGTCTCCTTTGCAGCCATGCACCCCTGGGTCAAATGTTGCTGCCTATTGCAGTGTTTGCCAGCATTCTGTGTTCATTTTCTAAATTATTAGTTTTCTTTTCTGTTATCCGCTCTCTTTCCTCCTTAAATGTATCTCATCAACTTCGTGCTTTCTCAGAAAAAGAAATATGGATGTTCCTATTTCTCAAGCTTTCTGCTAAATATTTTCTCAAGTAGTTTAAGACATGTTCACAATACACAATCATCTGCCTAACCTTATCTACGTCAGCTGTTCATTTCCCTTCCCCTGCAGTACGTAATATAAAGTGTCCTTTTATATTAATGGTGTTTGCAGGTGTCTGCATGCTCTGGAATAGCTTAAAACTGTCTTAGTTATGCATTGTGTTTTCTTTTCTCTCTCTAGTCACTGCTCTCTGTGTCTGATTAATCTATGTGATCAGATTTTGTGCTCATTTACTTCTTTGTAGGAATATTTTAAATTGTCTTGAACTAAGTAGGAATTATTTTTCTTTGCCAACAGAAAGGAATTCCGTAAGGTAACAAAAATAGCTTAATAAATCATGTGATGCTTGAGTGCATGACTTGCAAATGTATTTGTACTTAATTCAAACAGACAAGAACACCAGAATTTTCACAGGTAACTATAGAAACCTGGCCCTAGGGTCAGGGTTGTAAATCAAGAGGATATCCGGGATATGTCATTTGTCAACCGGTGTAAAAACAAATCTTCAGCCCCTATCCCCAGAAAAAAAGGCAGAAAAATCCTCAATCTTTTGTTCTTGTTTTGTCTCAGCACTTTTTTCTGAGATTGCACTTGAACTTTTTATCCAGTGAACAGAGTAATACTTGAAATTGGCTCTAGGCATAGTTGACACTTGGTGGTTGTTATGAAAACGCCCTTTGGCATTATCAAAATATTTTTCCTCAGTACTAGATAAAATGCTAGGAAGTTGAATTTTTTGTAACAGTGTTTTTAATAAAAGCATGTTTCTCCTTCTCTTCTTATCTTTTCATGATTCTTTCCTTATTATTTAAAGCTGGTGTAAGATGCCTCTCTTTCTCCCCCCTCCCATACCACAGCTTCAAAACAATTATCCACTACATTGACAACCAGTTTGAGCGATACCTGCATGATGAGAGTGGCCTGAACAGGCGCCACATCATAGACAACAGAGTCCACTGCTGCTTCTACTTCATCTCTCCTTTTGGCCATGGGTAAGAAAAAGCTCAAGCTTTTGTATTTTAGGCTGTTGTACCTTCATAACAGTTCATAAATCTGTTCATTACTTGAACTGGTAACTTAGCAGTAATGTTAATTGAGTTACCAACCTGTCAGTTAGCCAGTGCAATTAAAACAGTCTTTGGAGATTAATGCTCTCCTTTACATTGTCCCCTTTGGCATTTAATATTGTTTCAAGGCAGTCAGTACTGCATTGTTTATCACCCAGAAACATAAATGCTTTTAATATCCACTTCATTATGTAGTGACAGTTCTAATTACAACTTAAACTTTGCACAACCAAATTGATAAGCAAGGGCATTAAGCTTAATGGCTTAATTTATTATAAAAATACTGTTTATGAGGACAGTTGGAATAAATAATTTTTAATACATTTAGTCTGTTATAAAACAAATGACACAAGACCCCATGTCTATTTTAAATCTTTTTTCTTTCCCTGCTTGTTGGCAGACTGAAGCCATTAGATGTAGAGTTCATGAAGGCTCTTCATGGAAAAGTCAACATTGTCCCTGTGATTGCCAAGGCTGACACCCTGACGCTGAAGGAGAGGGAGAGGCTGAAGAGAAGAGTAGGTCTAACTCTTTATCATGATAACACAGCAACCCATACAATGTTAAAGCCAAATGTAAAGTAATTTCAAACTGAAGAGGAGTGAATAATATTGGCCAAGGACCTAATCTTCCCACCTTACACCTAAAGTGTGAGGTGGGAAATCTTCACTGAAGTCTGATGTGCTTTGCCAGTTACACTTGCTAAGAATGTGGCTGCTCTTGGCTTCATGTATCTCAGCAAAGCAGTGCACCCAGTAGGGCAGGTTTTAAACAACAGGGTTTGTAACAAGGGTTCAGACAATCCTGAAAGGAGAGATGGAGATGTTTCAGACTGGCTCTCAGAGAGCAGTGGCCTGGGTGCCCCTTAGTGCTGGGAGTGCAATAGGTGTGTCCTGAGGGCATATCCTCGGTCACACAGAAGGTACTTGGGTTGTGCACTCTGCTGCATGGTTTGTAGCAAAATCTGGTTGGAAACTTTAAATGAGTGCACCCATGGTACAAACTGAAACACTAACACAGAGACAGGGCAGTTGGGTTAATACCTGAGCAGGATGCTTTTGTGGCTCCCTTGTTATGGGAAAATGCATGTTGTTGTGTGAACATTTTTCCTGCTGGGTTATCTCTTCATCTGAAACACCAGGACATACTCACGGTTGCAGTGGAGACAGTCTGTCTTTCCAGACAGTGGTACTAAAATCATTCTTTGCTTTGCAAAGCTTACTTGGCATCTTGAAATTTTGGGGTTTTTTAACCTCTCCAAGACAGCCTAGCTTTTGCCAGGTATGACATTGTAGTGAATGAAATGGAATAATGTCAGTATTTGTGGCTGTACAAGTCTTTAACCTTAACTGAGTTTCCATTTTATCACATCATCTGAGCAATGAATGTAAATATTTAATCTTTTCTGGTTTATTCTCTTTGATTGAGAATGACTTTGTACACCTTGTTAAAGGAATGGGTAGGGGGTGTGATTGTATTATGTATGCTTAGAGGTGTTCCTGTAAAATTTATTGAGATCACAAGCTTTGTTAGGTTCAATTGACTCAATATCAGTACAATAATTTGTAAAATCTAACGGATTTGAACCCAACAAAGCCTATAAACTTTTACAAATGTAATTACTTACCCCTTGAGTAGTGTAGAGATAATTGGTACTTCTACATTGCAGTCTGTATTTTATGCCAGAGTAAATCTTTTCATGGTAAGATCTCTTTTATATTACATTTTCATGCAGGGAATAACAGTTTTGATTGTGACCCTGTGACTTCCTCTAGGCCCTTAGAATGATTACTGGGTCTTTTTTTCCAAGGGTGTTTGTGTTGGGAATATTTTTCTATTTTCTTGAAGAAAGACTACAGTTTTATTTAACTGAGGAAAATTATATAGATAAAATCATGCTTGCAAAGCAGCACATGAGCTGAGCTCCACCTAAATTCAGAGGATTTCTTTGGAGCTTTTTTGAGTGAACCAGTGCCACAGTGGCAGGTGTGGCCATAGTTTGTGTGGGCATGTAAAGAACTACATTTTGACAAGGTGAGATACTGCTAGCATTGCTGCTGTGTTTTGTAAAGCTCAGTGATGTAAGAAAACTTGCCCAAGAAATGGAATGGATCATTCATAGCTGAGAAGGTTAAAATTGGAGACAGTTGTGACTGTCTGAACCTTGTCTGCAATGCAGGCAAGCATCCACTGAAGAGGGGAGGAGATACTTGTACAGAAATGAGCAGCTTTATGGTGAGCCAAGTGAAAGGAGGAAGGAAATTTTTAAAAGTTCATTCATTGAGACAAGAAGGACCTTTAGATCTTGCTGGGAGAAATTCTGTCCAGGCTCTTGAGCTTTAATTTTGTTCCTCCACAAATACTATAAGGTAGCAGCAGGTGCACTGCATTCAAATTGAAAGAACTCATAGGGAAATCATAAAACAAAGATGTGGCTGATTGTGCAAGTTTTATTGCTTTTCCTTCTCTGTTACTGTACTGACTTTGTGAAAGATTTTTATCTCACATTCTTTGTGGAGCTGCTACTTTTTATAAAACCTCCTGTATTCACCCTTTCAGCAGTGTAAATCAGGCTCAGAGTTCATAGCTGCTTGCTTTTTGGTTCAGCATTTGGGAGCAGAATGATGTTGAAAGATTTGAAGGAGGGATTTAAGTGGAGCATTAATTATTTTAAAATCGAATTCCCTGGGAATTTAACTAACTTTTAACTAACTAACCTTTAAAACAGTCTGGATTTAGACATATGGACACCACATTTATGCCCTGCCTAAGTCCAACAAGATGAAGGGCATCTGTAGTCTGAGGGAGTGGTTAGGGAGCAGGTAAACAAGTTTTCATTATTTTTATACCGCTGGCAAAGGTCACTCTGCAAACTGAGTTTATATTAAGTCAAATGTATAATGTGCTTCCAAAGCTTTGAAAATCAAAGCTACTGTATATTGTTCTAACTCAAAGCATCTTGGCCAACAGAGTCTCTAATCAAGAGTAGGAATCAAAGTCCTGCTTTGCTGACGCAGCTTGAAGTCTTACTTTTTTTAGATGTTTCTGCCATTTGGCCGTCAATCTGAAGTAAAATGTTTTTGTTTTGCTGCTGTGGACTAAGCAGCAAGATTAGCTTGTGGTGCTTGCAAAGGAAACCCAGCTTGGAGTAATTCCTGTTTGGGCTTTCTGGAATTCAAAGTTATTTTTTAAAACTCTTGAGTGGGAAGAAATGCACGACAGTTTCACAAGCTGTGCCATGCAAGGCTGCTAAGGAAACATGCTCAAAAGAATGACTTCATGCAAGGGGAACTAATATTTTGACTTTTTTTTTAATTTCCCATGGGAAGGCTAATCTTTAGGAACACAGAATCCTCTGAGGCCAATAAAATTCAGATTTGAAGAAGCAAAATGCTGTTTCATTGTTAGGAGCATAAAATACAGTTTGTTTTTATTGCAATTCTTTTTCCTTTCAGGAAAGCACTAGGTTTAACAGCTGTAATATATTATTCTAGCACCCCTTGCTGTCGGCTTTCCCGTTATTGTTCCACTTGCATTTTATCTCAGAGATCTCAGCCAGGTTAAATGTGCTTTTTTGCTTTATGCAACTACTTAAAGGCATCGAACTGCAGCGCTGCCCCACCCATCCCAGCTGTGCATCTTTTATTGTCATTTGGTGACAGTTCAGGTCTCTTTCATTTTGCAAAACAGTAACAGCGTCCACTGATTTAAATGTCATTGTGTGAATGTCTTAATTGCTTATTGGCAGCACTCACTCCCAAATTTCTTTTCTCCCTATAGAATATTGCTCTCTGTGTAGGTGGGGCTCGCAGTGCTTTACTCAGTGCACGTGTGTGAGTGCGGGGGATGTTTATATACCTGGCAGGAAAACATTGTAAGGGAACAGCTGTGGCTCATACATGGTCTTTCCTCTGCTAATGGCCTGGAGAATTGTTTTCTTTTAAACACCTGTTTAATAACCCAGTTCTGGTTGGACAGTTTTCATTTCTACTGTAGTTGTCTGTCGCCATCATGACAGAGGATGGAGGATCCCAACAATACTCAGAGGAGGCTCATTAAGACCTCTCTATTTGAAGTCTGCTTGGTTTTGTGCTACCAAGTTAATCTCCAGTTGTATACTCAGTAGTGGCATCACAAGTCCTTACATTGGCTCTTCTGAATATTTTTACCATTATTTTAAAACTCTCCCTAAATGTGCCCAGATTTTGTGTATGCTGAGAGTTCATTCAGCAGGGCAGCTGCTTGGTTCAGGTGCTGTTGGTGGGGTTAAGATGCTGCTCTAGGAAGTTTGCACAGTTCCCCTTTTCTGCTGAAACATCCAAGATCCCTTTGGAGAGAATCATTGTGGAATCTCAGCATTCTTCATGCTCTCCTTATACCACCACACTTCCTTTATTGAAAGTAACTGTTGTCAGGTGTTTTGATGCAGTGACAAGAGCTGGCTTAAGTATGTTCAGTAGTGTGGCAGCAGAAACATTCTCTTTGGTTTTGAAAAAGGAATTGACTTGTGCCACCTTTTGAAAGTGCCAAAGGCCTGGAGTTATGCTGGCTGCTCACCCCTGCAGTGATTTCATTAAGAAAAGAATGTGCTCAGCAATACAGATACTGTATTTTTTATGTTAACCTTATGTTAAGTTAAGAAAACTGTTTTAGAACACAGACTTTTTCCTAGTGGATTTTTAATGGCTTTCTCCAGTTTAAATGGATAATAAGCTTTTATCTTTTTTGATTCAAGAGGCAATAGGCACTGTCTTCTACATTTTTGAACAAATCGAATGCACAGAATTGTACTTTGACATGGGGTTCATGGTTTTGATTCTGTAACTAATGAATTCCTTCTTGTTACTTTTACTCTTTTTTTATATTAACCTCACTTTGCTTCTGTATTTGCCTTGTAAATCTTCTAGAATTTTTTAGTCATTTACTTGCTATGTTAAATAAATTTATCTTTTGTGCCTTCTAAAAAAAGTCTTCAAGCCTGTGTTATTTTGCAGTTTGGACACTGAGTCAGGTGTATATTTGTTAAAGACCAGTAAATCAATTTCATTTTTAACTGAATACCTCTTCAATGAAATTATTCTCTCTTTTTTGCGAACTTTCAGGTTCTGGATGAGATTTCTGAACATGGCATTAGGATTTATCAGCTCCCCGATGCAGATTCTGATGAAGATGAGGAGTTTAAAGAGCAAACTAGAGTTTTAAAGGCAAGTTTCACTCCTAGTTTATGATTTTGCTGCTGTAGTTCTCCAATCTACAACATGCCTAAAGGTACTTTATTCCTTTTACAAAGTATCAAAAATTTCAGTTTCCTTTGTATGTTGACTCTGAATTATAATCCCTTTTATTCCAGTCTCTGCTTCATCAGAATTCCAAATGTAGTGTGCCACGACTTTCTCTTCTTTTCTCTTTTAAGTGTAAACCACTGTTCACCGTGAACTATTATTTGTAGTCTGTTTTCTGACTCAAACGTTTTAACATGTGAGCAGGGAGATTGTGTGTTATGGTTGCTGTGCTAATTAATATCTTGCCTCGTGTTAAAGCAGATAATCAAGGTTTTACTGAAGTAATTTCCTCTTTGTGCTTGCAAAGGTGTTTGAAGAATGTGTCTGAAATTCTCTTTCTAACTACTTCACTCTGCATCTGAAGTGTGTTTCTGTTGGCTGTTCTCCATGCATGATGTTATGTCAGATGACACATTATGCCCAAACTGTACTTGAACAACAGTCAAGTGTTCCTAAAGTGAAGCGTCATTTCCTTCTGGGCCTCTGTTAAAACAAATTGATCCTAACAAAGCTACAGGTGCTCACAGGGAGAGGTTGCATTGCCTAGAATGGGATTCATTGCTTTTCTGATGTGAGAGGGTTTTAGTAAAGAGTGTTTCTCATTTCTTTTCCCCCTCTTTTGCCTGTAACGTGAATCTTTGTGCTTTAAAAGAAAGACAAAGCAAAATACAAAAACTAAGCAGCCAAAAATCAAAACAGTAACTTGTTTTTTCTGTCTCAACTAGGCTAGCATTCCCTTTGCTGTTATTGGATCCAATCAACTTATTGAGGTGAAGGGGAAAAAAATCAGAGGCCGCCTGTATCCCTGGGGAGTTGTCGAAGTTGAAAATCCAGAGCACAATGATTTCCTCAAGCTGCGCACAATGCTGGTGTGAGTAATGGTAAAACGATCCCATCTCCTGTGCTGACGTCACTGCCACAATGACTAAAAGCCTATAGCAACCTTAATTCCTTAATTTAAAACTAGCCCTGGTGGCAGCACAGAGTTACATTTTAGTCCCTTGCAGCTTGTTTTCCTGCTGTACCCTCGGATCTCTGAATTCAGAAAATATTTTCTCTATTTTATGTTGCCAGGTATATGTGATGGTTTTGTGCCTTATGTGAACTGATCTGATGGCTGTACACACCAACTGAATTTTTGTTATAGTGCAGTTGGTGGGGTGGAGAGGCTCTTCAAAGTGAAGAATATTCCAAAAGCAAAGTACAATTTTCTTGGCAGTATGGGAAATCCTTTGTTAAATGTGATACCCCACCCCGTTATGATTTTAGCCGATACGGATATTCTGCCTGCGTAAATGGTTTTAAATGATTATTTTTAAAAAAGATGTTTTGCTATTGTTGGAAATGAATTCCGTTGTGTCATTCCAATTTCAGTCTGCACTAGGCAGGGATTGCCCTCTGCTGGGCATTGGGAGCAAGCAGGTTTTCCTTTTTTCTCTGGGCAATTGGAAATTGTTAAGCAATGTCAGCTGTTGTGTGAGCCAAGCAGCTCCACCTAGTTCCCAGTTACAAATTATATTTGACAGCACTTAAGAGTAATAAAATACCTTTGGAATAACTGTCTTTGCAAGGTTCTTAACACTGCAAAACCTGATATAAACAACTTGTCTGACATAAGTAATAACCAAGAGGAGGACAACGTATTTTGGGTCTTTGAATAATATTGGTGGGACACTTAGGGATGAATTAAAGAGCAATGAACTTGAAAGCAGAGTTTTGGCTGCCTTGCTCTGTAAGGATTTACTTCTCTGGTAAATACATCCATTAGATAAAACAGAAACAGAAGATGAGAAGGTGTTTTGCTTTGCTTTGCTGAGGATGACAGAGTGTTCAATGGCCCTTTGTATATTCTAGGACACACATGCAGGACCTGCAGGAGGTGACCCAAGACTTGCACTACGAGAACTTCCGTTCTGAGAGGCTAAAACGCACTGGCAAGTGAGTGTGTGCTGCCCCTGGGCTCTGCTGCTCCTCACTGCCCTCTGACAGGGGCCTTCTCTTCTCCTAACTAATCCCACCTGTAAACAGATATTTCTGATGACATTTCAATCTGTGGAACTCTGAAACCTGTGTTAAATGCTCTTCTTGAATAAGAATAATATATAGCAAAGTGCTATGCTTATAAACAGCTTAAACCCTCTTTTCTCAAAAAAATTAATTGGAATGTGCAGGAAGAAGGTGCCTGCAGGCAGGATAAGTTTTATGTAATGATGTCTGCTTGAAGAAAATGAACACTAGTGGGCAAATTTAAATAGGCCCCAGTCTATCTGCTTAGGGAGGTATTGCTTCTCTTGCTCCTTCATATGTAGCTAAAGAGAGAAGTTTAGACCAAACAATCTTTTCTGATAATTTTTTTTAATGGAGTTTATTATCTCTTTTTTAATTCTTGGCAAGGTTGTCCTTGGTAACTTAATGGAAAAAATCCACATCTACCTTTGCTGCATCTTTTGGGATAGCATCTTACTCTTGCCCACATTCTACTTGTTCTTCAAGTATTCAGCAAAGCATTTTGATGTTAAAGAAGAAAGAAAACAGCCTACACAACTTTTTAGTGGTTGGTTTTTGTACCATGGGTAGATAGTGAAGGAAATCTCTTCATTAAAGTAAATTGCAAAAAAAAAAAAAAAAAAAAAATCCATACAGCAGTAAAGAAATCAAATTTTAAGAAATGGAGAGTGAATAGCAGGAGTCTGTGAGGTAAAGATGGCTTTTTACAAAAGGGAAGCATGCTTTTAAAAATGTCCTAATTTCCCCTGTATGGAAGAATGTAGACTTTGATGATGTTATAATAATTGAAATATGAGTCTTGAATCTGTTCTTGGAGATTTTTACTTCTGTATTTTATGCTGTCATTGCATCTTTTTCTTCAACAGGCCTGTTGAAGAGGAAGTGGTAGACAAGGATAGAATCCTCCAGCAGAAGGAGGCTGAGGTAAGAGGAACTTTCTAAAACTTGTTCTTTAATATAACATGCTGTGTTCCAATTTCAGTTTTGTGCATCAGCTACTGCCTGTGGCAGGTAGGATTGGAGCTGAGCTAAATGACAGACCTAACCTGACCATACAAGTTGCCCTTACAGGGTTTTGTTTACAGTCACTTGCATTGTGGATGGAAGGTAGTGTGTGCACTCTTGGTTGGAGGCAGAATGTTTATCACTTCCTCTTTGGGTGCTAATTTTCCATAAGGATATTTGCTATTTCAAGTATTGAAATCAATTTATGTTTGTCAGCTACACATGCTGCATGCTGTGGTGGGATATACTGACAGCCTCATTCACTTCAGATGTGCATGTGCTTACTGCAAGCACACTACCAGTAAATTTATTCTTATGTCTTGTGGCTGTGGAGTAGAAATAGGCTCTTGAATCTTGAAAATCCCATCATAATACATGTGTTTTTTCATCTTAACCTTGACTTAAATCATAGTATTTTTGTTGTGCCTGTCAGTTTATGGATTTGGTGTTTTCAAACTCTGATTTCTCACTCTCCAAGTTACTGCTAGGCCTTTTAATTTAGTGTTTTTATGCTGAAGTTGTAAAGATTCAGAAATTTTTAGCCTGGTATTTAAATTCTAGCAATATGCTGCCAGTGCTTATACTACTTGCAGTGTGAAAACTGAAGACTTGCTGCCAATTGTAAAATAGCTGGTTTTTTTCTCTTGATCCTTTTATCCAATTCAGCTTGGATCCACCTCCATAACTGCAGGAAAGCATGACTGGAAAGATCATTTCACATGTGCTGTGATTTGGAATAAAAAAAATAAAAAACTACAAGCAGTTTTGTGTGTTTCTGAGGTGGAAGATTGACTCCCATACATGGAAATTTTTGAAATTTACTTTGGTCTGTGCATTTCTTTTTTCCCTTATAGCATCCATATTTAAAAATAACTAACCCTGCTTAGCTATTGGCTAACCCTGTCATGTTGATATAAATAGCAAAAAATTTTCCTGAAAGGAAGTGCAGAAGCAGCTGATTACCACCATAATTAGTAGCTAATAATATGAATTACTGGAGATTGAGTGAGCTGCATATTTATCACTCTCTAACTGCATTTCAGCAGCATAAGCACACTTGATGGCTGTGCACACACTGGAGTGGAACTTCTGCAAGTGTTCTGTACACAAATTAACTGCCTCCCATTTACTGGGGCATGTGCAAAGCTGCAGGAGCCCATCAGCTGCTAGCCAGCAGTACTGAATGCTTCAAAAAAGTCAAGAGCATTTTTTGAAAATGTTTGTTTTTCTATTTTTTCCTTAATATTTCCAAGCAGACAAGTAGACTTAAAGAATTTAAGTCGTAACTGTTTCTCCTGTTATTTGAACTATGTAAATTGTACGTGCCCAGTAGTTAAATAGAATCTTGGGTATCCTTGTAGAACTATTTGTTTTAAGAATTAAGTCTGAAAAAAGTCTGCTATAAATATTTTCCCTGGAAACTGTTGATATGACAGGCTCTATATATACATATACATACATATATATATATATATATATATATTCTATTTATGCATGGACACAGATTGGTCAAAATAGACCAGTATATAAATATGTAATGTGTCTTTTATATAACATGGCTAAAGGGATGTAATTTTGAATTTCTCAGGGGACAGTCTTTGAAAGTTTCCTCTGGGGCTAATCATCTCTGAATAATTGCTGCTGAAGTTGTGGGGGATTAAGTTAGAACTTGAAAAAACAAATACATTTTTAACTTCTGCATTCTATTGTTCCAAAGAGATCAAGAGGCTTTGCTAAATCTTCTGCAGATAAGCTGGTATGAAGTTTCTTCATCTCCAAATCATCCCTAAGGTTCAGACTGGGAAAAAAAATCTGTGGAGGAAAGAGGCACAGAGGAAATGGGCTTGCATTCCATGGCCTTCACAGAGAAAACAAATATCCATTTCCCCTCCTGTTCTGCATTCCCATCAGTAACGGTGCTTGATGTTCTATTTACAGTTTCGTGAGGTTTATATAACCTTGGAAGGAATGAATGCTTGAACTAGTGCCAGGATCATCTTTATCAAGGCATCACTTTTGCTAAATGGTCTTTTATTATGCCAAAGGATGTGGTCCCCAGCTCAGCCAATTTGGAATAGCTAATCTGTCATTTTGGATTTATTGCTTAGTCTGGTTGTGCTTTTGCTCATTTGCAAGTGATGACCTGGTTTTTAGAGCTGGAAAATGAAAATAGGCATAAAGGTCTTCTTGTTTTTTACTGTAAATATGGTGCAGAACATATTATTTTGATGTTGTAGTGTAAGTGGGCACAAACTTAACATTTGTCGGTTTTTGCCATATTTTTCCTACTCTGAAAATGTCTTAGTAAAAACCTTTCAAGGTTTTGAGAGGCAGTACTTCCAGAAAAAGTTAGGACTTTGTTAGGACTGTGATTACATGAAAACTGGTCGGAATAAACACCTCTGGGTTTCTTTAGTGATCTTCCCTGAGACTTTGGGCAAATCTCTCCATGCTGCTGTTTTCAGTAGAGCTGGTCAGCAGTGGGCTGTGTATAGCAGAATGAACACAGTGTTGGAATTGTTTTCTCTCTGTCCTTCCACTTTCTGAACGTGTGTAACTTTTTGCAGATGAGATAAAGAGCCCTGGGTTGGTGTGGGAGTCAGGAGGGGGAGCAGCAGCGGGGAGTGAGGATGGGACCGATGTGTGCAGGTATCTGCCTGCTGCTGCTGGGGTTTGGGAAAGCACTGCCTTGGAAGAGAAGGGGCAAACTTTTATGGGAAGGGACAGCATGACTGCTGACAAAGACCTACAGACCTAAGGAAAATAAAACCAGGTCTGATGTTTAATTTATTTTGTGGGATGTTACTGCCCGGTGCAGTGGGCAGAATGCTTCAGCCTTGCCCTGTGAAGTGTGCAGTCTTAGTCCTGGAGAACTTCCTAAGAAGAAAACCCCAATAAGCAATGGAAATTATTGAGGAATTATAATGAAGATGCTCTTTTTTTCTTGTTCTTTTTGAATAATTGCTCTTTTTTTTGGTCATTTTTAGCTGTTTTTCGAAGGAACAGCACATGCTGCTTAGTACTGCAATGGCTGTGGCCAGAGTGACTTCTGCTCTTTGCCAACATGTGCTATGAAAGACATTTATCCTAATGGTAGCCCCATTTTCCAAATTATCAGGAATATTTTTCTTATCTTCAATTAACAAAATTACTTGTGTTCTTTGTATTGGAAGTATTTTTAATCTAAAGAGCTCTTACAGGAACATTCACTAGAAAATCCACTGTCTGCAGTTTTCCATCTTCCCCTATTCTTGCAGCCTCTTCACTTAGGCCTTTCTTATGTAAAGGCATGGGCAGAAATATGGCTTGGTAGAGGGGAAACATATCAGTGGAAAGTAAATATTGTTTGTTTCTTAATATTTCTCCTCCTGTGATACCTGCTTGTTGCTCACTGAGAAGCCCTTCACGTTGTTTAAACAGGAATAGCGTCTGCTGGTATTGTGCTGAAATTCTGGAGGTACAGCAGAGCTGGGAATCTGTGGTTTCTGTTAGGGTGTGGCAGCTATTAATGAGATGTATGGTTCACTTCTAACTCTGTAACCTTAGCTCTCATTTTAAATGTTTGTTTCCTTTCTTTTGTTTGCTACAGTTGTTGCATGATCGTTTGAACTAAATTGTAAACCTGACATGAGTAAACTAAGGGGCATTTACACCAAGGTTACATTTATTCTTATGCCTTTTGTTATCTGAGAATTCACAGGAATTATTTGTTTTAACAGATTTCCAAACATTGTTTCCTAGCTTCCTTTTATGATGTGCATTGGCCCTATGCTGTCATGTTGTAGCATCCGTTCTTTAGGGGATGAGCACAAATTTATCAATGCTGATCTTGCAAGTGAGAGGACTCGCTGCTGAGAAAGATCAAAGTCATTTTCTGCCCTTGATGCTTGCAGTCCCCAACAGCAAAGGGAACGCAGATGTTGACATGACATCAATTTCAGTCTTTGGTGTGATTCTTTTACATCCTCCTGTATGAAGAGCAGAGGATTTTTCTTTCTATTCAGTAGGTCCAGTAAGGTGAACATGAGCTGGTTTTGGTTTGTGATGTGGAGGAACAGCTCTTGTGTCCTGTCCTCTACTCCAAGAGGAATTGTTGAAGAGACTGGCAGGGTTACCACTTGAGCACAGCTTGATTCAATTTTTTTATCTTTACAGCAATGTACCTAGTTTTTTTCACAGGCCTTGTGGCTGAAAGTTTTTCTACTGAATTATTCTAAAATAGCTTCAGAAACTTGCCATTCCTTGCCTAATGGTAAAGATTGAGACTTCACCAGTAGATCTCAAAAACACCACATGAGGATGGAAAAGGAAAGTCTCTTACAATCTTAACATTGGGGCAGAGTAGGTTTCCTGGGGCTTTTGTGCTGCCTAATATTTGTGTCATATGCAGCATCTGGTTTATTTTGTGCTGTGGGCATATTTGTATCAGTTAAAGTTAAGAAAATGCAATTCTCAGTGCTGTATTTAAGTCTTAAAATATGATGTTGGCTATTAGCAGAATTCTGCATTTGAGCAATCACCATAATACGTGTGCAGCAGTAACTCCCCCTGTGATTACTGAATGTTTCTATTTTGGGAATGTTTCATGGCTCAGCTTGGAGTGCTCTTGGGAAAGCTCAAGTAGGAGAGCTTCCAAAAAGCTAGTTTCATTCCAATGGTAAATCTGCAGAGAGGCAGTTCAAAAGACCAGGTGTCTTACATTTTTACAAGTTGATCTTTGAAGCTTTTCATTTTTCTTGTCTCATGAAATCAATGCAGCACTCATTTTGGGAACTTTCTGCTTTTTTTCCCTCCTTCCTGCAATGTTTTGCCATCTTCTTGATCAGAAGCTTTTTGTTTTAAGTACTTAGCAGAGAGATGTAGATGGGTTTATAATAATCCTCACAGACTTAGCTGTATCTCATCTGTTCCTGTGTGAATCTCCTTTTGTCAGAGGGCATCTCTGCAGCAGTCACAGGAACCTGAATTAGCCTCTCCTGAACTCTGTGCTGCTGCAGCAAGAGGATAAGTACATAAGCCAGTGAGTTTTAGGCAAGCTGTGGAACTGCTGGCTGTGCTGCAATCTTTTTTACTCTTTAGTTAATCTTCCATTTCTTGCTCTTTCCTAGATCTGTATCTGAGAACAGGCAAGAAAAAGTGATGTAGGTACCTGCAGTTAGTTTTTCTTGTTCTGTGTTGTTTCTTACACTTTGTTGGTTTTTTTCCCAACAAAACAAAACACCAGCTCAACACCACATGCATTTATTGAAGCATCTGTCTCAGGTTCTTTTGAACCTTCTGGAGTAATGAGTATCACAATAGTTAATGTGATTGACTGGATGAAAATAGAGTATAATTTTTTAGACAAAAGAGTGCTTTTTCAGTTTGTTTCCCCCCTGAAAATAAAGCAGTTCTCTACATAATTTTTTTTTTTTAAAAGGGAACTTGCTATACAAGCCTCAGATTTTTACATGATCTCTGGTTTGAGGTGGACTCATAGGTTATACAATGTGCATGGAAATAGCAGCCCATTTCCTTCCCACTTTGTAAAATGGGGTTCTTGTAGTTCTTGTAGTATGTGGAGCTTCTCCACCTGCCTTTGGAAGGAAGTACCCAGCCATTTGTAAAGCAAATTAAAGGTATTTGCATATATACTTTGAAAATCCATATTACTGTTCTTTCTTCTGTCTTAGGAACATTTGTTCCAATTTTTTTTTTTTAAAAAAAACAACCAGCAACAAAGCATTATATAGAAGTGGCCTTTTATGAGATGGAAACGAACTTTTAAGTGTTATAAGAAAATGCCTTAAGAAAACAGTCATTTCCAGGAAAAGTAATTGTTTAGATGGAAAAAATATTGGTGCTTAATATGTTTAGTCTGGCTTTCCAAATTTTATAAACATCTTTCTATTTATCTTTTGAAATAGTTTTTAAATCTTATTTTCATGTTTGGCTATTACTGCTGCTAAAAATTTGCAGAGTTCTCTGACAGGATGATTGTTCCAACATGATCTTATGATTTGAGCATCTGTTTCAGAACAAAGCTGCTTCAGCTCACTCAGGTGCACACCTAAAGGACATGCTTTCCTTATTATGGGTTAAATGTTGATCCACAGGTCTACAAGCATAGCTGGCTTCAAAAGATTTGAATTCTGTTGCTTAATTTTCATTATAAGTATTCTTACAAATATTTTGTGAAAATTAATGTGCTGAACTGAAAAATATGAGATGGAAAAACCCCCAAATTATTCAGTTATGTGAATTATTGAATATTCCCAGTTTGTGAAGAGAAAAATAGGATCTGTGTTCTACCATGAAAAGAAAAAAAAACCAAACATTTTAAGGTTTCCTGGATTTTTGGGCTTCTCTTGAAATTGTTGTAAACACTGGGGTGTGTCTCTCTTCCAGCTGCGCCGCATGCAGGAGATGATTGCCCAGATGCAGGCCCAGATGAGGATGAAGCCTGGTGATGACTGAGGTGCTCAACCTCTGGATGCATCAGGTATTGCTTTTCTGACTTGTTTTCACCTCTTACATCAGATTTTGGCAGTGATTATTGTGAATTTTGCACTTTGGGATTGCATTTACTGTACTTAACAGGAAAAAAAAGTGGTGTCATGAGTAGACTAGAGAAGATCTATGCCAGTGTTACCTTCCAGCTGTTTGTAAGATCTGTAAATCCTTCTCTTCAGTGCCTTGCTTTTGGATCATCAGGCTTTGCTTCCGTTAGCACAAGCTGCTCAGAAAGTTAATTGGATATGTAAACAAAACAAAATTGGTTAGTGTTTTGGGGTATGTAGGCTGCTGAGTTTTTAAGTTTTGTCAAAGAACCAGACAGGATTTTGGTCAGGTGTACTGAATACAGACTCCCTTGATGATATATGTGTGAGGTATTAGGGGAGATCAGAGTGAGTGAAGAAAACATTCCTGTAGCTCATACTCATTCTTTCTTCTGGTAGAATATTTCTTTTAAATGCAAGAACAAAAAATGGAAGGATATGAGAAGTCTTGTTGCTTAATACTTCAGTTTAATACTCTAGTTGTGATTGCTGGTCTTGTGGAATGTAAAGCTTGAATAAAATGGATTATATTATCCCTTATGACCTTGTGTCAGCTGCCAACATTCCAAGCCTAAAATAAGGAGATTTTTTTGTTGCCTTTATTTGAACCTTCAGTCTTCCTGTTTACATAAAAAGAAGAAAAAATAATTAAGAAATAAACTTATTCACTGGATTGTCACTTAAGCAGAAGTTGATGGTTTTACCTCTATGTGCAGTGTTATTTTTGAGTGAAGTATTTTAGGGGAAATAAGTAATTCAGTGTCAGGTTTCTTACTGTCACAGTTTCAACTGTTGCAGATAGAGGAGTCTTCACATCATGCCTTCCAACTTCCATACTAAGAGATGTTTTCCCAGAGCTGGAAATCTAAACACTGAGGATAATTTTGTGGCTGACCACACGGTGTGTGTGATAGCAGTGTCTGACAGAAAGCTCTCATTCCCCAGCCAGAAGCTGGCCATTTTGCAGCCTGTTCAATATTGTTAAATACTATAGTCTGAATTGAAGGTTCCAAGTTTTCACTGTGACTTTGTTGTCATGTGGCCTAATTCTTACCACTTGTGGAAATGGTTATTTGGTGTTGGAAAGCTTCTTTAATGTAAATGATTGTTACTGTTTTTTGCTCAGTTCTTTGTAGGAGATAGAACTCATGCTTAATCACATGACACCTTCAAACTGATAATCAATAAGAAAAAAACACCATAAATCTACCCTTGTCCACAGTTGTTGGCAGAGCAGAGGATGGCAAGGAGTACAAATATATTTAGAGTTCTTTCCTCAGTTCCTAGATGCTGGCTTTGCTGTGAAGTCAGTATCTGAGGGCTGATGGGATGTAGTATTCCCATTAATGGTTAGCCAGAAATGGCTCCAGATCCCCTGTGTTTCACAGCTTCTGGCAATACTGGATATGGGCTTTACAGAAAGGAACTGGAGCATGGTTTGTCCCAGGCTGAATTTGCAGCCATGGCTACATAAGTAAACAGAGTTCTGAGCATGTTCATGTCTGTCCAAGGGAAATGCTCTGTAGACACCTCACACTGCCAATCTGGAGTGCAGCTTGGACCACTCTGGATGTTAAGCAGGAGACTTTGCAGATTTAACTGAGTGTTCCCATGATCTTGTTGCGATTTGAACTAAATCAAGAGGTCAAGTTAATTGGGCTGAAATACTGAGTATAGATGATTTTGAGAAGGATTTGAATGAGATCCTCATCCATGGAGGTCCTGCTGTTACTTTGGAATTTGCTAAACTACATTTCTGCAGCTGCTGTGGAAATCATGTTTGACAGATTGCTTTAAGGAAAGACTTTTGAACTTCTGGTATTGTTACCCTTGAGAAAGAGAGTGAGAGATTGATTTTTAGTGTAATTTGTTGGCCAGTATGTAGCAGAACTACAGATGCAGTCCTCCTAAACCAGGGTGTTGCTCTATGATGCTGGCAGCATGTGGAAGGGAATCCTCATCCAGAGCTTAGCCTTAGGGAAGTTTCTCTCCTGCATGTTAACTGACTTTGCAACTTAAGAGGAGTGATGAGTTCAACCTCCACCATTCCCATCAGATTTATTTGCTGTATTTTATTGAAATCACATTTCTAGAGAAACCAGGAAACCTGTAATTAACACAGTGGTTAACAGAACCAAAGTGCCAACAAATTTAAATGTAGTTGGTATTAATCTTTTTGTTCTGTCACAGTTTATCTTGAACATCTCTCAGGTTCTAGTTTTACAAGAACTTTAAAGGATCACCTCTGCTACTGAAAGCACAGTGTCTCCTCCCATTGCTCTTTTGCACTCTTACTTTGTGCTGAGAAAAATATGTGACTTTATAAACAGAGAGTTTATATAAAAAATATTTTCACCCTTTTTATTTTGAATATATGCCTAATTTTTGTGTTTTCTTCAAAAGTCCCTGAAAACATTTTCCCCTACGTAAAGCACAGATATTACAGGTATTATTTATACAAATGTTTTCAGGTATTTTGGGAAAAGTGGGGTGTGGTTTGGTATGAACACTTTCATAGGTAAGAGCTGCAGAATAAACAGTAAGGTAATGAAATGTGTTAATACCCAAATATGTGAAATACCCACTTCTGATTTCAGTTGTATTTTGGGGTGGGGAGGAGATTGCTGAATGCTTTGGGGTTTTCAAGGAGGAGCATTGCATAATGATTAAAAAGTGCTAAACTCAAATCCTCACCAAAGAGACTGACAAGTCTGTGTTACCAGAAAATGCTACATGGATGGGATGACTGGAAGATCTGGTTTGCCCAATCCCTTTTGAAGAGGGCCATCTTTAAAGGTTTTTTGGGAAGAGCAAGGGAAAACTCACTTCAAGCAGTTTCCTTTACTTTCAAGGCTGCAGTAAGGGAAGAATAAGGGGAGTGACAAAAGCACAGATTAGATGCAGGGAATACTTTCAAAGTTTCCAAAGAGGGCAGACAGATTTCTTGCTGTGGAGAAGTAGAATCCTGAAAGGGAACGAAGATGAATGCTGATGGAGACTGGGTTAGAGGTAGGAAAAGAAGATGATTTTGGCACACTGGTCATTCCTGTTTCCAACTGCAGTTTCTGACAAAAGCTTGTGAGAAGAGATTGTGGTGATTAAGATCTTTTGAGTGCAGCCCTGACAAAGGTGTGTTGACCTACACTTTTGTCTCTTTCCTCTAAACATTTAATAGTTTCTGTGTGCAACTAGTGCAGGTGGAGCAGGAAATGAGAGCACAGCTAGACACTAGAATATTCTTAGAATATGAAGAAACAAATTTTTTACCTTGACTTTTGATATATTCACATTACTAATCTTCCTCAGACTTCTTTTGCTTGTTAAACACAAGACACTGCTATAAAGTGTAGGAACTTATTGGTTCTTATATTTGACAGCTCACATGAGGGATTGAAGAGAAAGATGGAAGGGTGGAATAAGGTACCAAAACATAAAACAAGTCTAATTTTATTTGGGTGCTCAAATATGAAATGCTTTTGAAATAAACCTGGAGTAACTCCAATAGCATATTTACTAGTTTCTGAACTTGTCCATCTTAGATGAGCAATTATTATGAAAAGCTGGAATAATTGTACCCAGTGAAATGGTTATTGGTGCATGTTTCTTCCCTTTCATTCTCTGTTTCTCAGAGTGTATCTCTTTGCAATCTGTTTTCCTCTTGTTATTTTTACAAATCTGGTTTGTCTGTCTTCACTCAGTTTCAAGATCATACTGGGACAAATCAGGAACAGAAGCCAGGCTGTGGAATGCTAATACAGCCATCTGGAAATGTAGTTATAGTTAGGGAAATACACTCAGACAAAAAAGAAACCCAAGCATCTTGCACTTAAAATATCTGTAGGATGTTGAAAATTCTGTTAGTATAGCTTGTGATTTCCACAAGTATTTTAAAGCCTCTTGAGCACATTAACACTGTTCTGGTTCTTGATAAGAACAGTACTAAAGACACCAAACATCTTCTTCTTTCTACCAATGAATTGACGTCATTTAACAGAACAACACAAAGCACTGTCATAGCAACCAGCCTTCTAAAATGATGCTGCTGAATGCTGAATTGATGTGATGAGAAATGTCATTTGAGGAAGTAGAGATGATGTTGTAGGTTTTTGGCAGCTGAAATTGAGAGCCTAGAGAATGTGAAGCTTGGGCGAATTTGTAGTATTTGGAACAACTGCCTGGCACTGCCAGTGGATATTTCTCTGGCTAGAAACCAGAGCAGGAGAGTGCTGTCAGTGTCCAGCTCTCCTCAGCCCTTGTGACTGTGGAGTTGTTCAACAAACCCTGCATTGATGGGCTAGCACAAGTTTTTTCACCATTGGAGAAATTGTGCAAATTGTGCAGTTACATGGGGAACCTGAAAATGTGTCAGGACCACTTTTTAACTAAAGAAACAGAGGAGCATTTCTGAATAGTTTTGAAGCTTGGATCCTGGTATGTAGATGTGACTGTGGTTATCACCCCATTAACATATTTAACTGATGAGCATTGGTAATCAGTTCAAAGGGCAATTTTGTAACTTACTGTGAACTTGGCTGATGATGTTTGCTGTGGGGAAGTGTGAAGTCTCACAGAGCAGCAAAGGAAAGGGAACAAACTTGAAGCAGTGAAGTCAACAGAGGGTGACTAAAACACCAGAAAACCAAAATGTTTGGGGTGTGGTGACAAAATGAGTCAAAACCTACAGCAGAGCACTGGTGTCATCCAGTACTCCTCTGCCTTTTGGAAAGATGCCATTTCTCAAAGTTCTTGCTGATGATGGGACACTCAAAGGGCTGTAGTTATAACATAAAATGGGTGCTATTTGAAGAAAAACTGAGCTGAGTGAGAAAATGAAGCTGCTTATCAAGCAAATTTCTCTCATTTGGAGTTCAGAAGTGAACACAGAGGTGTCAAGTCACTCTGATTGTAGTGGTGTTCTCGGAAGAGCTGAGGGGGAGACAAACCCATTTCCTTTACAAGGTGTTCAAAATCGTCAAAAATACAGGATTCTGAGCTATGGCACCACATGATCAGGGTGCAGGTGTGTGTAGTACTTGTCAGTTATGCTACTACTGAGAGAGTTTTGTTTTAATGGCACACTGGAGAAATACCCTCTGCGTTGAATGATGGTATGAACTCACATTGCAGATGGAGGCATTTGTTAACTCCGTGTGTTGGTGAAATGAGCATGGGGTACTGTAAGGTTGGTCTAGTAAAGCTGGAGGTCAGACTTGTCAAGAATAGTATCAACCTAATTGTATCATAAAATATTGCCTTACAAGGAGATGAGGGAGAAAGAGCAGTGAAATGAATCCACGTTAAAAGTACACACATACCTTGCCCAAATGTGTTCTATGAGCTTATTATATGTGGTATTGTGTAGCTAATGCTGCTAACATCAATGCACAGCTGTGCTTAGAACCCAAGCCTTCATGTTTATTGGAAATTCCAGTCTTTTTGTGAGTCTGAAACATGAGTTACAGTTTCTTCTTGAGATATCTTCTGTAACAGATTAGAGTTGGGCAGGCAGGGACAGAAACCAAGTTTCTCTTTCAAACTGGAAGTAGCAATGTAGCACAACAGTTTGATTTTTGAATTTGAATATTGAATTTGCTTAGCAATTTATGGTCTCTGGCTTTAAAGCCTTATTGCTAGCTTGCTTGTTTCAGTTGTTATTAGAAGTGATGGGCTCCTTAAAATGAGCAGGAATTGTGTATTGAACAAGGCTCCCACAGTGAGAATGGCAAAGAGCAAAGCACATTGCTCTTTATCCCCACTGTAGTCTGGATGAGTGTTACAGTGTATTTTACAAGGAAGTTGGCACAACAGTGTTTTCTAGTATATTTTTTATTTTCCATCCAGATGAGCATTTAGATTAAGTTAACCTTTTCTGTCAGGAATGATTATTTTTGGGGCTAGAGAATTTGAGATGTTTCCCTCTAGTTCCAAATCTGACACATCTTCTTAAACAGGACCCAACTTTCAGGGAAAGCTGGGATTCTGCTTTCTTTGTAGCAGCCTTTTTGATTAGCAAGTAACTATAGAAATATCGAAAAGTGATAGTTATTTTTGAAATTACAGACCAGTATCCTTTTTTTTTTTTTTTCCTCCAACCATGGGAACACTGCTGTATGAACACTTGAAAAAAATGTCTGCTTTCCTGCTTTACCTTAGCAGTGTTGGTGCATGATGTTGAACTTGCTGCCCAGTTCTAGCCCTGTTTAGCTGAGTGGTTTGTTTCCCTCAGCAGCAATAAAACTTCACAAACAGGCCAAGGTCGATGTGCTGTGTGCAGGAGGGTTGAGAGGGGCTGTAATGCTCTCTTTGTCTTCTTGCAGGCTGAGGGGGTATGGGTGCCTAAGAAACTATGTAGCTAAAAAGAATTTCTCAGTTATAAGCTCTTCTATGTGATAAATATTTGGGACCAAACTGCTCAGCTGAACTAGTTGTAATGCAGGTCCTTGTGCTGCAGGAACTGAACCTCCCCATTCCCTGGATTATGCTGCTTTGCTCTGAGGGGCTCCCACTTCCCCCCCTCTCTGACAGTGCCGACAGTTTGTCCTTTCTAATTTGTCCTTTCTGTTTTCCACTTTTGTTCCCAGCAGCATACGGTTCTCTAAGTGGATGGGTGCTCTCTTTTCTTTGCCCGAGTGGTAACATTCAAATGCAAAAGCTGGATGCCACAGACCAAGACCTGCGTTAAAACAAACACAAAGTCTGAAGATCGTGTTGTAAACCTGCTTGTTTTATATAATCAATGTTATTCAACTTATCGTGTATCTTTTTTGATTCTTTTGGTAACACTGTCTTCATACTTACCAATGTGGTTTTATTATCCTTCCTATACCTTTTTATTCAGAAAACTGCCAAGAGTACACTGTTTGGACTAGTCATTGTGGTGGGTTTAAGGAATTAATCATTTATCTGCTAGGTTGTTCTGAACGGTGTCGTGGTTAATACTAAGACTTTGTGGCCTGTTTACAGTAAACCTATGTGTGTTTGCACAGTATTATAACTTTCACCTGCCATTTTAGGTTATTATGTATCGTATCAGTTTTCCAGAACTTTCTCTGTGCTTTTGTTGCTTTTGAAGCTTCATCTCTGGTGATTTGCAGTTGTGTGATGTATAAGAAAATGTACGAAACGCCGATGATTCACCAGTGATTGGAAAAAAGCTGACTTTTCTAAATCGCCGTGCCTTAAAACACCACAAACACTCCACACACCAACAACTCGTGTGGATGCCTCTGGAGGTTTGGCTTCAGGTCTCAACTGTTGATGGCAAAAATTTGTCACAGGCATTTCTATCTGTCAGCTGAGCGATGTTATGTACTGATTTTTTATATATACCATAGCACTACTTTTCATTGAAGTTTTGTAATAAATTGTATGAATGTGGAAAAGGTTGATTTTCTTTTTGGGGTGATTTTTCTTGTTTTATCTTCTTTTGCCTTTTCAATCTAATGTATGAAATGCTGTAATGGTGTTGTGCACAGTGCATATTCAAAAGAATTGTGATGTTTACCCTAGGGTATGAAGATGTTTTCTAAAATTTGTCTGCCTGAAAACTGCTTTGATTTAATTTCAAAACAACTTTTAAAGTGTTTTACCTCTAAGTTAGGTAGCAAAGCTTCACATCTACTTTTTTCCCAAAGTTCATTAGGCACCAACTGATGTCTTTAGGTGGGTGAATATCTTTGAAAATCTCACACACCTTACTGTATAAGTTCATTAATGTTGTTATTGCCTTTACATCATTGCTGAGTTATAGCTCTCTTCTGCATGCTTTTGTACTCCTGTGTGTTTTATATATGCACAAGTGTAAATTACTTTCCACACATGGGATTGAGACACTTTGTCTTCTGTACTAAATTGGGGTGTCTTTCATGTAATGATTACCCCTAATTTTGCTGTCTAGCAACGAGTGTTTAATCAGGATAGGATTCACAAATGATTGGCATCACTGGGATGCATATTTGGCTTGCTTGGAGTTGAACTGCATAATATGGACGTTACATTGTTACTTCAGTGGCTGCTATTACAAAGTTGAAAGAAGAAATGGAGTGCCAGATTTGCATTCACACGAATTTTCTACCTTTTTTTATGAAGATTTGAATTTAACCATGTCTGTCCAGAGGGCCAAGGTGAGAGATTTAATGGCAAACTTTTTCTCATACTTTGTTTGCTGTTATTTGCACCTTTCTTGTTTTTCTTCCAAGATTTTGCATCATATTTTGCAACCCTCTTAATTATGTGCTGTCTCTTTGTGCTTGTGAAAGTCAGGACAGCCACACCCCTCCTGAGAAACCCAGACTTCAGTTGGAGACTTTAGTTACAAGCTAGATTAGCTCTCTGAGCAAAGGTGGCATGAAAGCTTTGCCTTTCAAAGCCATTGAGGACAATGGGGAAGCAGACGGTCAAAATCATCTAGTCTTTAATTTTATTAAAAACAGAGGAGGCTTTTCTCTCTCTCTAAAGCAAAGCACCTGAAGCCACTGTCACAGTTCTTGTGTGGGAAGCCTCAGTGAAAAGATTTTGACTTGGGGGTACTGAGCACCGTTTGATAGTCTGTACTTTCTTTGGGTTTGTGGATTCCAGATGGAGCATTTTGGCTCAAAATTTGAGATCTATTTTAATAATTGTCCAAAAAGGGCTTGTAGAGCTCCTGATTCCATATGTGAGTACTTTCCTTTCAATGTAATTTTATTTTTTATACTTTCTACCACTTCTTTGATGTTGACTGATGTTAGTTTTCAGTTACATTTGAACTTGGTTTTGTTAAAATACTTAACAGCTTACTGGGTGAATATATAGTTGTTAAGCCAAGTCTTTGTACTGTGAAGCTCTCTGGATAGAGGACACTGGCTAGAGCCTGCTTTCTGACTTTGCATTTCAACTCCCATAGGTGCTGGCAGTGCCAGGGCCTTGGAAGACAAGTCCCTTTCTCTGAATTTCATCCTGGCCTTTTCCAGACTGATGTTTTCCAGCACTGGGACAAAGTGCCCACATGTAACTTTTTTAATGACTGTTCAGCTGGATCAAAGAGCATTTGACCGCAGTCCTTTCAGTCGTCATTAGTTTTAAAACACTGTGGCAGACTATAAAACAACTCATGAAAGGCTGATTGGCTCATTGGTGCCTTTAATTGTGGTGCAGTCTCTAATGGTCTGTGGCTTTCTAGCATTTAAAAACAAGGAAATTTGCTGACAATTACCTGATTCATTTTTTTTCTGATGCTTTGAATCAATGGCTAAAAGGGAGCTCAGGGTGAGCTAATGTGGTTTTAAAATGTATGTACCTCGGATTGCCAGGCCTTGGAAGTGTCTCCTTGTTTTGTTTTGAGAGATATTTTGAATAAGAAGGTGGAAGAAATGCCAAGATAAATGCTGTGATGACTACAAGGATTTGAAAAGTTGGTATTGTGGCATTGGTGTCAGATTTGTTCCCAGGCAGGGCAGTGCCCTTCAGTTATGCAGCCATCACCCTGCCAAGCTTATCCTGTCCCGTATTCAGAAGAGTTTCAGGTCTGATAATTTGCCTGTCCTTGTAATGGGGAAGACATGACCCCTCCCTGCAGCCATGGAAGTCGGGGAAGGATTTGGGTGTCCTTAGTCTTCACATCCCATTCTCCTTCCTTCTCTGTTGTTTTCTATGAGTTGTTCTCGTGTCCTGTGCAACTGCTGCTTTTCATTTAAGTTCTCTCTTGCCTCGTCTTAAAGAGTTATGCTGACAGCTTTTACCTAAAATAACTTCCCATATAACCTCTTTAATTTTTTTTAATGGAAACAGAGCACACATTCCTACTTCACACAGCATGGTTACAGTATGATTCAGGACTTCCCACTGTATTTTGAGATGCTAAATCTGGAAACGCATTTCCTATTTATTCCATTTGTGTTTGGGTTTTGTATTTTTTTAATACTGTATTCCTCCTCAGTGCTGCGTTTCTGTTCGAGAGCAGGGAGTGCTGCCTTTTATAGTGNCCCCGCCGCTCGCACTCCCTCAGTCCCCCACCCAGCCTCGCACACACGGGCACAGCTGTCGCTCCGGGGAGGCACCATGAGCACGGGCATGCGGTACAAGAGCAAGCTGGTGAACCCAGGTGAGGCGGCGGGGACGCGCGNTATAACCTCTTTAATTTTTTTTAATGGAAACAGAGCACACATTCCTACTTCACACAGCATGGTTACAGTATGATTCAGGACTTCCCACTGTATTTTGAGATGCTAAATCTGGAAACGCATTTCCTATTTATTCCATTTGTGTTTGGGTTTTGTATTTTTTTAATACTGTATTCCTCCTCAGTGCTGCGTTTCTGTTCGAGAGCAGGGAGTGCTGCCTTTTATAGTGTTTAAACCTTCAGGGAGGTGTAGCCTGCCCGGCTGCGGGGGGATTGATTATTCCTGCACATCAGCCCGGCCAGGCGCTGTTCTCGCCAGCCGCTGGCGCGGGCCGGGGCTGCAGGGAGGGATCGCTCCGGTGCTGGTGCCGGCGGGTCCCGCTGCCCTGCCCGGCTCCGGCAGCCCCCGGCCCGGCTGTCACCCGGCGGGGGCGGGCCC
>VWYP01029577.1:87511-121405 GCA_013400435.1 Pycnonotus jocosus
TTTGGTTTTTTTTTTTTTTTTTTTTTTTTTTTTTTTTTCCCATTCTTTGTTTGCTTGGCTGCTTGGAAAAGAGCTGTAAAAAGAGGTCAGTGCATGGACTTCATGGTGAAGCAGAACCACTGGAGAGCTGGGCACAGATTCTGTCTCCTCCTGCTGCTGCTGCTGTCTCTCTTCAATTATTTATGCTCCAAATGGATGAAACAGTTGTGAGTGCAGGGCAGGGGAGAAGTTCAGCCCTCTTGGTGCAAGTACCAATCTGCAGTTTATGGAAAGGAGAAGTAAGTGCTTCCTCCACAGGATTTTTGTCACTTCAATTTCTCTGCCCAGCTACTTGTGCACAGCTCCAAGATTCTGCTGCACTTGTGAGAGTTGTACAGGGCTGTTCCAGTGTTCCAGGCACATTAACAAAATGTGTAAGTTCAACAGATGTTAGGGCCTGATCCTTGATGATGTTAAGGAAGCAGGAACAACCTTCAATTAACCCCAAGAGGTGCTGGTGAACTTTGTTCAGCTGCTGGGTTCCAGACTGCTGAGGCTTTGCAAAAGACGGTTTGCAATTGCAGAGGTGAAAATGTTGCTGCTATTTGAACAAAGGAGAAACACAGTGCCTGGGTGCTTTCAGTTTCCAAAGTCAAGGAGTCTCTTACAACTACTTATACTTAAAATGTTACTGGCTTCACGCTGATGCTGTTCTTCATTTGATGGTTCTAGCAATAAATGTAAGAGGCTTGTGTTATGACAGTCTCCTGGAAAAGTTGAGGAAAGGCAAGTCAAGAGAGAGAAACAACTGATGGAGTTCTGTGTCCTCCAGAACCCATATTGCCCAGTTTCAGTCTAAGGCGCTGTCCAATGAAATGGACATCTTGGAAATCCAGAGGAGATTCCATCTCAGCCAGCTGGTTGGTTGCTGTGCCAGGCCAGGTGGGTGCCTGCTGTGTATCTCCAGAGCTTTGCCAAATTAGTTTTAAATGTTCAGTCCAAAGGGGGTTCCCTGGTTGTTTTATAGGAGCCACACTGGTGGCTCCTGTAATCATGCTGTTGTTACTGTTCACATGTGCTGAAACCAAGCCTGGGGAGCTTGACTCCATCCTTAATACTTCAGGTACTTCTTGCTGAGGTATCTCTTGGCTAAGCTGAGAAGGCTCCTCTCTATCCCCATTTCTCTTCCAGTTCAGGTGGCCTCTGTGTTACCTTTTCCTCTTGTATAGCAGAGCATGAACTGGAGGGCACATTCTTTGTTTATCTGTAGAGTTTTCTTCCCCGACCAACACTGTTTGTCCCCTTCTTGCACAAGACAGAGGTTTCCCTGTGACAGTGAAACAACACAGGATAATTCTGTACTCATAAAAGAAATGCGAGGCACCTCTAATACTCAGATGTTTGTGAAGTTTATGCAAGTTGTTTCATAGCATACTGGAATAATTCCCACAAGGGCTGGATTTTGTGTGAGTGTGCATGTCTACAGTGTGGTTAGCCTTGAAGCACAGGAAAAAATGTTTGTCTGCTCTTACACATTCCTTTTCTCCCAGAGATTTGTCCCTGGAGCTGTGAAGAGGTTTGCAGTCATCTTGTTCCCACAAAAGTGTTCAGGAGCTGGATTTGTGTGTGGTGCTAGGATCAGATGCCAGAACATATGCTCTTCATCAGTATGTATGTGTGCTGCTGTTCATCCATGACTTGGCTTTCCAGAAACACTGAACAGGAGAAGGCGGCACTGCACTGAGAGGGAAGATTTGGATGTACGGTGCTGACTGTAGGGGCTGGGCTGCAGGAAGTGGAACAGATCTGTTGCTTCTGACTTAAGTAAGAACTGTCTTTGTTTAGGACTGAATGGGGTGATATTCTTCATTCCTTCTCCTTTGTACTTCCAGTGCATTAGTTGAAATCTGTTATGACCTGCTAGCATTCAGCTCTAGACTGCTATCCCTTCCCTCAGTCCTCACTCCCTGCCTGCAGGGCTGGTACCCAGCAGCATCACAGCAGCCAAGTGCTGGGGGTGGCTGGAAGGGAGAGTGTGCTGAGAAGATGCAGGGACTGTTTTGCTAACGAGCAAAGCTTGGCCAAGTGTTGGCCAAGAGCTGAAGAGGAAGTGAAACCCTGCACAAGCATCTGCATGGGTGTAACGCCAAGAGGGGGAGGAGAATTGTTTAGTTTCTGGCTTGAGTACAACTGTCCACCCCTGAAGTCAAAAGAAATAAGAGAAGTTGAGGCTGAAGTTGAGTTCTGGAAGAGGAATGTAGGCTGTGCTGGGCAGGGCAGGCCAATGCAGGGATGCTCAGGATGGCAGAGACCTCTCTGGATGCAGCAGTGGAACCTTTGGCCTGTCCCATCCTTGTGCTGTGCCATGGCAGCCAGGGCTGAGGGAGGCTCAGGGTTAATGCTTGGAAATGTAGCACTGGAGGATCTTGGGCTGTGGTTCTTGCAAACCTGAGGCTCTGTGGGGTGCGAGCCAGTGCAGTTGTAAGTCAGTCAGAGGTGGGAAGCCCTTACTAGAAGTTAACTCCATTTGTTCACTCAGCTCTTAAATCTGGGCTGTTTCTGTGCACAGTGGCAGTAGCTGATGGCAGAAACAGCCGTGCTCACCCTGCCCTGACTCCTGCTGGGGAGAGAGGGGCAGCGGCTGCCTGACCCTGCCTGTGCCAAGGAGAAGGAGACCTGAGCTTTGTGCAGCTCCTTTTGCCCTTCCGGGGATCTTTGGGAGTGCCCTGTTTGTCTTGCAGCTTGTTATCCAATGTGTCCGGGGTGTGTGTGTGGAGATGGGATGGCCTGTCTCTGCCTGACCCCACCCGAGGCAGTTGGTGCCTTCTCCCAGAATGACTCCTGGCAGGGAAACTGGGAGCTGAGAGTGCAGGCTGAGCAAATAAACCACAGGATCATGAGTGCTAGCTCCTGGAGACTGGCCATGAGGAGTGAGCCCGTCCCACTGACCTCTGGATGTTCTCAGTGCAGAAGCAAGGGAGGGGAAAGAGATCCACTCAGCTTGTGGGAAAAGGGCTTAGCATCTTCCTTCTGCTTTCTGTGAGGCAAAGCCCATGGCAGTACAGGTGTGGCTCCAATGATTACGTTTCATTTTTCCTTGCAGACCCCTGGTGCCTGAAGCTGTGAGAACATGAGAGCACAAGCCAGGCCTTTTACTGCTATAGTTTATATTGCAATTATTTTTAAGGTTACTTCCCAGGCAAGTCACTTTGCTTTCAGCTTTTTGTAATGTCTTCTTGCTGTTTCCTCAGTGTGGGAACTATTTTAATCCTTCCTGATGCACTGAGCTCATTCTTGCTGTGATATGTACACATGTGTAGTCCCTTTAGATCCTGCAGTCTTACATCCACTTTTATTTTCAAATAAATTACATACTACATTAATTATATACTCAGGTGAAATATGAGTCATAAAGGCATCTGCCTGCCCTACACACAGTCCCCTTGGCTGTGCTTTCTGTTTTTTAAAGCTCTCCTGAGTCTCTGCAAATGATATGAAGTCTGGAAATGTGGGTAGGCAGTACTGGAAATGCCCATCTAGACCAACAGTAATTTCCTTCTGCCCAAGACCTGCTGTAAAAAATGTCAGGGAGATTTATGGCTTTTAAGATCCTATAGATTCTCAGAGGTTCCTGCTGCTTAGAGAGTCTGGTGCCAGCTGGGATCAGACAGTAATGGAAGAAGCATCAGAGCCTTCAGAAGCTGGGATCTGCCCTGTGTTGTAGGCAGTGAGCTGAATCAAGGCAGTAGGAGTTAATTCAAGGGATGCAGCTGGTCTGCAGCAAAGCCTTGCCATGACTGTACAGGGCCAGGATGAGCAGGAATGTGCCATTGGGACAGTGAGGGAATGCTGTCAGGGATGATCTCTTGTCTCTTGGCAGTTGTTCTTGCAGTCCCAACTCTCAGAGATGGTTCCTGTGATCCAGCTGGAGCAGTGCACTGGAGCTGGAGCAAGCAGAAGAGAAACTGCTTGTGTCTCATCCCAAGGTTTATACCTATGCTGTTCAGCTGCTTTAAAGAGCTCCCCTCCCCTTGAAAGAAGCCCTTGGCAGTGTGTATATTTATGAGGGAGGTGGGTATTGGGGAGGACAGTCATTTAGCAGAACTTGGTGCTTTTACTGAGCAATTAATCCAGGCACATGCTCAGGAAGAACTCCAGGTTACTGAGCAGCTGGACCCTCTGGATCAGCTCTAGTCTGCCAGCAGTTCTGGGGCTGGCACTTCAGAGGCTCAGAGCAGGCCCATGGAGGTCAGTGAGTTAGAGGCCTGTTTGCTGCATATGCCCCAGCAGTGCCCCATGGACCTGCTTGGGATCCTGATGACCATCACTGTACAGCAGGAGTGTGTCCTCTTGTCACCTGGATAAGCCTCATCTGCCCTGCCCCACCATGCTTGGCTCACACCAGGTTCACAGCACTGGATCTCACAGCAATTTGAGTAAACCAGAAGCAACTGGATGGAGCCCAGCGTTCCTGTTCCTCAGTGCCTGCTCTGTTCAGCTGCCAGTCCTCAAATGGACTTGCATGCCATCTCCGAGCTGTGGGATGGCATTATTTGCAGCAGCTCTCATTAATGTCAGTGAAAGCCTTTCTGTTTGAGATGGTAGGGCTGGTCCTCAGCAGCTGCTCAGACGTTCCAGCCAGTGCCAGGCATTTTGCTGCCTCGTTTGAATGCCCAGTGTCATCTGAACATCTCTCTGCTCCTCCCATGGTCACACTGTCATGGGCAGGTGTCAGGCAATAGCAGAATTGTTCTATTGGTAAACAAGTGATGTTATTTGAGCTGCCCCTCATGTGGCAGCAGTGCAGTGTGTGCATGGGGTTGCTAATGAGGGATATCATGGGGCTTGTTAGTCTGAAAGCTTAATGAGCCATCTTCTGGTTCTTTGTGAAGTGTGTGGATGCTTCTTCCCATCAGCTGCTCCTGTGCTGCATCTTGCACTTGGGTGTGGTTGGTACTGGAGTGTGTCCCTGCGAGTTAGAGCTCATATTGGGCATATTTTGGGGGACTCAGATCCCATTTATCATGACATTAATGGCAGTGGACATCCAGGAAATGTCTGGATGAGACTGCTGCTCTTGTTTCCTCAGACACCGTGTGTGCCCGAGGGCTGAGCTTCCTTGTGGCTCCAGTGAATCCATGTGTACTGGGTACCTGGAGTTTGTCTCTTAGCTGATTAGGGATTTTCCTTCATGACAAATAACTATTTTTCTTCATTATTTTTCAAAAAATAAAGTAATTAGGGCATCCACCCACCTCTTGGCTGGCATCCTGCAGTAATAGGCCAGCATGTGTTTTCTTCAGAAGAGGAAGCAGATCTTGCTTTGTATTTTCAAGGCAGTGGTTTATAAATGAGCCTGAAAAGCCTGCGAGGGGCAGTGGGATGAGAACCCATATAAAGAATAAATCTGAGAAAATAAATCCCAGAAAATACATCCCTAGAGATTGCTGTTTGGCCTAGCAAATCAGAGCCCAGGCTAGAAGCCCAGGAGAACCCCTCCTCATTTTGTATATGATAGTGCTTCCAGGCTTTGCTTGACGATAGTTATCTTGGGATTCATAAAACATACAAAGGTTTGACTTCACACTGTGCTGCACGTCCTAAGAGCTATTGGTGGGTATCTAATTTGATTTTGCACCCAGTTCTCATTAAAGAGCTACCAGTGACAAATTACTCTTGGCCTGTTGTGGCTGTCACTTGAGCTGACATTGCATGGGGGTGCTGGCTCTCTGCTAACCCATGGACTGAGCAAAGCATTCCCCACACTGCCTCACTCCTCTCCTCACCTACATGGCCGTTTCCATTTCCTTTGGGTTGCCTCATAGGAAAACACAGTCTAGCAAATGCAATTTTTTCCACTCCATTGCTTCCAAGTTCTTTCTAACATTGCATGTTGCTGCCCCTTGTGTGTCCAACAGCCACAGCGTTTACAGTCAAATGACTTTCTGTCTTCTCTAATATCTTTTTAATCTGGTTTCATTCTGACTTGTAGAAATCCAATGTAATCATCTCCAAGGTGACATCTTCATGAACTCTGCTCTACCAGTGTCTGCTCTGTTAGCATCTCTCATCTTACATTTCATATACTTTACCATTTTTCGTTATTTTCAGATGAGCCCAGAAAGAAATTTATGAAATCAGCAATACCAGAGAACTGCCAAAATTGCAGAGTTGAGTTGTAAACCCAGTGCCTTACGACATGATGGCATGGCAGTGGTGTCTGTGGAGCCTCTCTTGGGCCACAGCCTTGCAGTTTCCCACTGTGCCAGTCCAGGACTGGGCTGTTCCTGCCACAAATGAAGTGATCCTGCTTGCAGTGCCTCTGAAATTGTCGGCACATTCCGGATTAACCAAGGAGCTGACACATTCCTCTGGTCTGGGTTGGTGGTGTGAAGATGAAAGGCATTAGGCTGAAACATGAGCTTTTCCACAAAGGCCATTGTACAGTGTAGTTATTTAAAAGGCAAAATTTTTGGGCAATTTGCAATAATAGGAACCAAGAGCCAGCCTTCTTTTAATACAGATGAAAGTGCCTAACTCCTTTGAAACTGAGGAGCTAGATACCTCCTGTATTTTTATAAATTTGGCTCTGGTGAGCAGCCTTGTCACTGCTCTCTCTCCACCATCCCTCTCTGATCTAAGCTGCTGTATAGCAAGAGCTCTCACCATCTCCCATGAGGAGGCTGCTGCTGCCTCGGCATTTACACACCTGGTGCCAGGCTTACAGTTGCCTTTCATGTGCTGTGGTCCATGGATTAGGTCCAGGAAAGGGGCTGTTGAAGGAAAATTACTGAAAATACTGCAAGAGGTATGTTCCAGGCTGCTCTGAATGGCCCTTTCATCTTTGCCTCAAAAAAATCAGCAAGAGGTGTAGCTCTGTGAAAGGATCATTGCTGCACTCAGGGGTGACAGATCCATTTAACATTTTGGTTTCTGTATCGGAACTGGAACTTTTACAATGCTGCTCCTATTTTAGGGACCTATTCAGCAGAGATGTTCCATTGCAGATTAATCTCTTAAGCTCATCCCACCTTCTTTTGAAAATTGTCCTCTTTATTTTCCTTCAGGCTTCTCCTTAAACCCCTCCTGTGTCTCCCAGGCAGGAGCTGGCTAGTGGATAGTCACTGTTTCTCACAGTGGCTGTGCTGCTCTCTGCCTGCTCTGTGTGCCTGGCAATTGTCTTGTGTGCTGAGCATGGGCCCTCTGTGCCTGGGATTGCCTCTGTGCTCCAGCTCAGCACTCTGGCATAGGAATGTGGTCCCTGGGAGTGTGGAGCTGACTGCAGCCTGCTCTCTGGGTGACAAATCCAGGCTGAGGAGTTAGGCAGTGCACTGCCCTGAGGCCTTTTGTTCCCATGTGCCTGTCTCTGCTTCAGCCAGACTCATCACAGCATGGAAAACTCATACAGGCTTTGCTCTTGTAGATCTTTTCTTATCTTTTGCAGTGTTGATATCTTTTGCAGGGGACAGAGAACATGGCTTGGAGCTCTCCAGGGTGTCTGGGTGCAGGGTGAAGAGCATGACCCTTCTTCAGTGCTCTCCAGCACAGGATCCTTAAGGGCTCAGCAGACAGCACTGGCCCAGCCAGGGCAGGTGTGAGTGTTTGCAGTGAAGTTCTCTATGCTCAGAAGTGGTGGAACTGAAGCCCAGGATATAACAGCTCTGTCTGGAGGCATTTCTATCTGGAGGCCATGATTTTTAGGGATACACAGCATACTTTGATGAAGGAGTGGCTCTGCTCCCCTGTGAGTCAATCACACCACAACTAAAGCTTCCCAGAGGCACTTGAGCCTCAGGATTCCCCTTAGCCCAAATGTTCTTCAGTCCTGTTCCTTCCATGTAGTGGTTGGTGTTTGTCAGGGCAGTGAGTTGAAGCACAGCCTGCTCCACACATTGCTGTTGGAGCTGTCCCACTGGGAAGTCACAGGCACTGCTGTGTAGAAGCTCTGTGGTTCCTCATCTCCCCAGCAAGGCAGCCTGTCTGTTGGACAGTCACTTCCCCACCAGATCCACACTGTGTTGATGACTTCTGCTGGCATCTTTGAGTTACAGGTGTGAAGCCAGAACTGGCAGAAAGAGGCTGGTGGGAATGCAGCCAGGTAGGAACAGCCTGCTGCTTCATCTGCTGAAACCTGTTTGTCCTGCAGTGTATTTATTCCTAGTCTATGCTGAAGAGGAGCTACCTGAACAGAGAGATTCCTTTCTCTGGTGCCCACTGCTTCTAGAAGGACTGAAGCCCACAGGGAAGAAAGGTCTCACTTTCATTGCAGTTTTGACTGGTTGTTGTCTAGGGCTGGCCTCTGGGAAGAGGCTGAGGAGCAAAGTGCTCTCTGGAAAATGCAGTCATGCTGTACTTCTCCTGCTGTTCAGCCCCAAGGTTGTTGTGTGATCCAAAGAAACTATCACAGGATTGGCAGCACACACAACCCAGTCTTCCATCTGCTTGAAGGAAGTCTAAAATTATGCAGCATGTGATCCATAGCTGCACTCAAGCATGTTCTGCCCCTTGTTCCTCTATGCACTGCATTTGCAATAGCTCATAGCACCCTGTGGGGTCATGCCCAGTGGGTGCTGTGTCACCAGTAAGGCCAAGGCCATGTGCATGTGTGAACTGCATTGGATTCTGAACAGGGTATGGATCACAGCAGCTGTATTTGCTGACAAAATGGCCTCATCCAATGGCTGCTATTGCAGGAAGACTGGGAATTCTGGAAGAGACCCACAAAACCTGGGTGCCTTCCTGTGTTGAGCAAAGTCTGGGGTGAGAGGAAAAACCCATGACTGTGTAGGAGTGTGTGTGTGTGACAGTGATGTGTAGTGGCCGTTGCTGCCTGAGGCACTGCTGGGTCCTGCGGTTGGGTTAGAGCTTCTAACAATGAGGCACTGATTCATCTGTGGTCAATGTGTTTTTAAAAGAATGCCACTGAACTGTCAGTCTGGTTTCTCCTGGCCAAGTGCGGCCACTGCAAGGCTCTTTTCCTTAGGACTCCCCCTTCCCAGTGATCTTAATTTTTATTTTCCTTTCTCGGTCTGGGTCCTCAGGCATTTGTGCTGTCTGATCCAGGTGGGAGAATCCTTCTATCAGCCTTGGCCAGTGTGGTCACTTGTACAGTGGAGAATGGGGCTGTGCTGGAGAAAGCACAGGGTTGTGGTGCTGGTGCTCAGTGCTGCCTTGCCAGTACAAACCATTTCCAAGCCTCTGTGTGTGGGGAGGGATAGAGTTGGGCTGCTGCAGCTGGAGGTCAGCAATTGGAGCTGGCACAAGGCAGAGCAGTGTGGCTGAGCTCATCTGACAACACCAAGCTGTGGCTCTTCCCCACTGCTCTGCTTGGGTTTGGATTTGGGGGTTGAGTGTAGTCCTTGCAGCTTGTGCCATACCCTGCTGTTAATTCAAAGCAGTTTCTGCCAGGTTTGTTCTTGCAGGGGAAGGAGGGAGGGTGGAGGGTTCGGGTGGCAGTCGACTGGGAGGTAGAGATAAATTAAGTGTTGAGCTCTTAATGGGGAACATGCTCCATTGGTTTGGGTTTCTCTCTCCACCCATCCCACTCTTTTTAATCTGTGGCACAGTCTTGGGAGCAGTTTGAGAACGGAAGTGATTTCAGACTGGAGGTGACCTCATCTGTCTCCAGCTCTGAGGTGGAGCAGTGTTTGGAGGCCCAGCCAGAGCTTATGATGCTCTTTGAATGATGCAGGCGAGGGGCTGAGGCTCCAGGAGAGTCCTCGGCCTCCTGCCCAGTGGTGAACAGCTGTGTGAGGGGGTGGGAAGTGGGCAATGGCTGGGGGGGGTTATCTTTCTACATGGTAGAGGAGGGGGAAAGTAGGAAGGAGAAGCAGAGTCTGAAAAACACAACTGGACATGTCAAATATCAGAGCAGTGAGTTCCTGATGAAAGGTCCAGCCCTGTCCTGCAGGGTGCTGAGCTGTGCCCAGCTGGAAACACACTGTGATCATGTGCTGTGTGGAAAGGTGCTGAGGGTATGTGCATGGATGGAAGAGTTCCTGCTGGGTTTTTTGAATCTGAGGACCCTGTGGAAAAGTGGATCAGAGCCCTCCTGAAGGCTTTGCTTTTTTAGGACCCAAGATATCAGTGAGAAACCTGGGAGATCTGAGGATCTGGAGCATGGGGTGGGAGCCAGCTGGGGTGTCAGCTGTAGGTCCAGATAGTGATGAGGGGCACATGAGACCACAGATGCTACTTCAGAAACTACCAGATAATTCTGCTTCCTGACATGGCAAAGGGCCCTTCCTCCTGCCTTGATGTCTGCTATTTTGAGGTGGCCAAGATTTTTTGTTGCACAGATGGAGCCAGGAGTCCTTGGACTCTGCTGGTGTCCAGCAAGCCCAGCTCTGTCCTGGATGCTGGAGCTGGTCTGCCAGATGCAGCTCTGGACTTCAGGAAATGTCCATGTTTTTCAGTAAGGACAGCTTCCAAGTGCTGTCTCACAAGCTGTGTGGGGGTGTCCAGCCACTTCCCCTTAAGCTTCTTCTGGCTCCAGCTCCAGCTGGAGAGATGCTGGGCTGTGGTAGGGGCTATGGCTGGGAAAATAAAAGCAGTCTTTTCACATGTCTCTGTGGCTGTGTGGCTGCAGAAACTCCCTGTAGCTGGGTAGGCAGTATTGGAGGGGGATAAATTGACTGGAAGAATTTGCTTTTCTCTTGGCCTTGTCCCAGGTGGTATCAAGACTCTTGCTTGGATATAAATTCCCCTTCCACAACTGCTGAATCTGGAGAGTTTAACCATTCTTGGGATCTAGCAAGAGACTTTCTTCAGCCCTCCTGCCCCTCTTCCCTGCCCTGGGAGCAGGGATTGGAAATTAATCCTGTTGTGACCATGTCACAGTGAGGACAAGAGTTTGCAGACTTTCCTCCTTCCTGCCTCAGAATTGTCTCTGTGTCTTTATGTGATGAAACAAAGTGCATGGACAAACAGGTATTTTGTGTTTAAAATGCCCCTTTTCCCCTCTGCTCAGCATCCCACAGCTGTGCCCGTGACCCTGAAGTGCAGTGACAGGTGACAGGTGCTGGCTGGGTTACAGAGGAGCTCTGCCATGCCTTTGAGAAGGAGTTTGGCTCAGTGGAGCCCCAGGAGAGGTGTGTGCTGCTGTCACTGGTGATGGATGTGTGGTGCCAGCTCTGGCTGCCTGGCAGTGCTCAAGACCTTGGCAGCCCCTGCATCTGCAGCCTCTGTGTGTGAGCCCCAGCAGCATCCCAGAAAGGGCCCATTATCCCCAAGCCTTGCCTGCTGCCGAAGTCAGGAGGGCACACTAAAGATGTGTCCCGGCAGCAGCCTGGAGCGGGCTCGTGTGTCAGGAACAAAAGAGGCTTTGTACCAGGCACTGCCTCTGCTGGGAGGTTTGTCAGCTCTGGGGCTGGGATGGTAACTCAGGGCTCTGTGCCCAGCCCTGCTCTGCTGCTCAGGGCCTCCCCTGATTCGGGGCAGGGTCACTGGTTTCTTCCTTCACTGGGGGAGGTCTTGGCAGCAGATCCTGCTTGCCTGAGCACAGCTTTGCCCGGTGGGCGGCAGGGCTCCCCTGGTCTCTCAGGTTCAGCAGCCCTGTGCTCTGAAGTTGTGTGTGCTCTCTGCAATGTGTTAAGTCCCTGGGAGTGGCCTCAGGGTGACTGGAACAGGGCTGTAATGGACCAGGATGGCAATGTCGCTCTGTCTGGAGCTTTGAGGAGAAATGTCCTCTGGGAAGATTTCAGCAGAGCAGGACTGAGTGGGACAGCTTGACAATATGTGATAGCAAAGCAAAGGCAGATTGGAGAAGCAAGGGAAGCTCCTGTGCTGGGGCTGTTACACCAGACACATGAGCTACAGGAGGATACACTTTAGACAAAGCTCTTTTCCAGCTATTAAGAATGGACCTGAGATCTGGCTGCTCTCCCACCTCTGGCTGCAGCATCAGTGCTGTGTTGTTGGGCGTGAGCGTGGTGGTGCTTGAATTGCCCTCTCCAGAGGGGTGTGGTTGGAGGTGAGATAATCAAAAACACAATGGGGCAGAGAAGCTGGTGATGGGATTGGGGCAGTAAGACGAGTTCATGTTGGGAAGGATCCCTCCACGAAGCTGTGTAGGATGCTTTAGGATTTTGGTTTTGGGCAGTTTTGTCCAGCCAGTTGCTGCTGGTGCAGTATCACAGGATGTTACTGTTGCTGTGTTTTGTTCATGCTGTGCCCTGATATTCCATCCTTTCTCACCTAAGAGCAGTGTTCTCCAGGAACACTCTGTTCTCTAGGAACACTCAGTTCTGCTCTCTCCAGTCAAGACTAGAAAGATTTTGTTGTGAAGGAAAGCAGAACTTAGTATATGTTCTGCTGCTCTCTGCTGTTGTTGTGAGTCCACCACAGGCACCAGATCTTCCAAATAGAGAGAATCTCTGAAGGGAATTGCAGGGCCCATGGGCAGGCTGAGAGGAGCATAATGTCTCTTCTGGTTCTGAAGAAATGTGTACTCAGAGAGGAAGCAGCAAACACAGGAAAAGGGTAGTTGTTGTCGAACACAAACTGCCAAGAATTAAGCAATCTGTTTTATAGTATGAAACCTCCTGTTGAGCAAGAAGACTATTTTCCCTCCCAAGCAGGTGTGACTGGTAAAGCAAGGTGGCAAAGTCCTCCCAAAGTTCAGCTGCCAGACAGGACCAATACTTCCACGGCCCTTCCCACACAGGGTGCTCCCAGTTTTTATCCCTTTCCTCTTCTACCTTTTTTGGAAGCTGCCTAGACTCTCCCATGGTACTTGCTACCATTTTCATCACCACTCTGTGCTTTCGTGCTGCTCAGGCACCATTAGCACATTTTGCTCTTTTGTAGGGCAGCTGGGTATGTGGTTGGCCCAAGCAGCATGTACATAAAAATGAATGCATGGAAAAGGTGTCTGGGTAAAGATTTCTTTGCATAACATGATTTCTGCAGGGCCCTGATAGAGAAAAAACCAGGGCCTGGTAGCTGTTAATTTAGGGATCCTGCCTTATCAGTGTCAGATTCCTTTTGGCTTTGAGGGGGCAGGCCAAGAGCTGTGGGAACAGCTTTATCAACCTCTCCTCTGCTGTGGTGCCATGCAGAGCAGTAATTTGGTGTAGTTGCACTTGGGAGCAAGTTCTCTGTGCCTTCAGGGAAGTGGCCTGTAGGTGGATTAATGATGGAGCTTGGTCACAAAATCAAAGGAGGAGGGCTGCAGTGCCTCCCAGGTGTTAATTTTGCAGAAGGGAGGTATTAGGTCACTGAGGAGGGTGAATTCAGCCTCTGTCCCAACTGGCTGGCTGTTCACTCCCTGTGTGCTCAGGATACAAACCCTCTCTAGAGACCTTTTGCTGTGTAGCTGCTCCTGTGAGCCAGCTCATAAGTGGAAACAGATGGCTCCATCTCAGCGGTTAGTGGGAATCTCTCACTGCTGCAAAACTGCTAATGAAGTCTGGGACTGGACTGAAGCACACAAGGCTGCTGTGCTGGTGGGCTGTGCTGGGCTCCTGGCTCAGTGCTGGGGTGCCTCTTACTGCCCCTCTGTCACAAGAGCTGAGCCCCCAGCCTGGCCAGCTGTGCTGTGTCCTGCAGCAGCCTCAGGCAGGGTGTTCATCTGGATACTGCAGAGCCCCCAGGACCTGTCAGTGTCTACCAGTCTTGGTAAATGATCTGTGTGGTCATCCTTACTATGGCTTCCAGGCCTTGCAATTCCCACCTGTTTTATGGAAAGGTACAGGGAGCCCTCTAGCCCTGACGCAATCTCTGCTGAGACTCTGAGCCACATATTTCTTCATCTAAGGTTCTTTACTCTGTTTCACTATGAACTCAGACTAACTAGTGGTTAGTAACAATTATTTTTGCTGTACTGGTCAATATATCCCTGATAAGGAGAAGCAACAGTCAGCAGTTACTGACTATTATTCTTAAGCTTGGAAGAAACTTCATTTAAATTCCCTTTGACAGCACAGTTTGATTTAGATGTTCAGTGACTTGAAGTTTTCTCCCATCATCACATAAAATGTGAATCTCCAGTCACACTGCAGGGCACAGGGAAGTGGTGAGTTGTGCAGCAAAGGTGTAGCCAGGCTTGGTGTTTGCTGGAGCAAGCAAGGTGATGGAGAAGGGGAGAGAAAGGTGTTGGAAAGCATTTCTTGATTGTGTTTTTGATTATTCTGACAGCTGCCCCCCAGGCACGGCCTCAGTGTCTGCAGTGGCAGAGTACAAGGAGCCGATGTGAATGCTGGATGGCTGCACAACCACAGGCAAAGTGGGGAACGATCCTGGTCCCCAGCTGCCTTGCTGCCCTTACCTTTTCTTCTTCATTCATGCAGCAAACTAGCAGGCTCTGCATCTGCCTGGGTGGTCCCACAGCTGTGCCAGGGGCCCAGAACAGAGCTGTGCTGGGGACCTCCTCGGGCAGCCAGGGCTGTGATGCCCTTTGGGAACACCTTTGTCATGCCTCACAGCTGCTGTCACCCAGCATGGGCACCGGTGTCTGCCAGGCCCTGGGGAGCCCAGCCAGGCTGCAAATGCTGCTCGATGGCTGCAGTGTCTCAGCCTCATGGCCAGTGAGCCTGGCACAGCTGGGTAATGGGTAATGCTCCATCCAGCTCTTGGTGGGCTGGCATGGATCACTGGGGAGAGAGTCAGCTGCAAGCTCCTGGAATCTTCTGAAAGGCATTTCAAAGCCCCTTGTATGGAGCAAGCAGCAGTTTGGTTTTGGAGTCAGGTACAGAATAGAAGCTACCAAGGCCAGGCAGTGATGTGGAGCTGCTGGAAGTCTCCATGGTTTGCACTGGAGCACTGTAAGCTCCATGCTCTGCATGGATTCAGGACATTGCCCATGGATAACACAGGATGTCACAGGGTACAAGAGGACAGAATTGACAGATTGTCTCTGAAAGCTTCAGTCTGTACATCTCCTGTGAGGGGGAAACTGTGGGAGAGTTGTGGATCCCAGCAGGATAAGTCTTCTCTGTCAGGTGGAACTGATGTGTCTGTGCATCTCTGCAGGTCCTGGGGATGCTTGTGCAACCATCAGGGCTTCAGGTTTCAGTACTGCTTCCCAGAAAGCCACTTCTTAGTGGCAAGGGAGGACAGACAATCTTGTATGCTCAGTGAGGATCTCTTTGGATACTTCATCTGGGCACACAATCCTCTCCTTCCCTGGGAGCTCTGAGATACAGCTCTGTGTTAAATTACCCAAATTTCATCATTGCTCCATCTCTTCCTCAGGTTTCCTGCAGGAGGGTGTTATGATCTTTTTCTGAGAGCATCTCACGCCATGGCTGAGAATCAGGTACGCTTCTTTAGGCCCTGCCCAAAAGGAGTGTTTGGCACCACTGCTCATAAATGGAGGTGTGCTGCAACCCCAGTCCAGCTGATTGGGTATTCCTGCTGATTAGCTAATTGTTTCCAATTGCCAGCATCACATTCACTGAATTCATGCTGTGATTTCTCTGTCACCTGGGGAAAAGGAGCAGGGTGCAGCTATGGGAGGGAAGGCTGTGTTTGCCAGGCTGAAAAGGACAAATGCTACTGCAATGAAGCACTCAAATCATCGTGCAGTTCATTCCGCTGTTCATATTGAACCAAGAACAACATCCTGGTGAGGAAGAGAGCAGAATTTCCCTCTGACTAATGCTGCTGGATTGTGCTGGGCTGCGGAGGAACCACCAGCCAGAGAAACCATCAGGAGGGGAAAGGAAATGGAAAGGGAATCTAATTATCCATCTGCAAAGTCAGAAGCTTGTCCCGATACAGGGCCCGGCCCTGGGCAGACTGATGTGGGCAGTGACGTTTGCAGACTTGTTTTCATGGCAGAGCTGGGAAATGGGCTCCTGGGGGTCCCCTCTGGGATAGCAGATGGTCCAGCACACATCACAGTGAGCCAGAGGAGACTGGAGGCACAACAGCTGCTTTCCCCAGGGACACTGGCCCGTGCTAGGGATGCCACTTCTCAGCAAGATATGGCTGTGTTGTGTGGAGCTGGAGCTGGAGCTCAGGCAGAGCTGTGCTGGTACAAAGGGAGGAGGGTGAGTGCATGGCTCCCTCTCAGCAGGCTCATCTTGGCCAAATGGGCTGGGGCTGCAGCCCAGGGGTGAGGGTGGGAAGGAAGGGGAAGGTCCCTGTGTGCTGCTGCTGTCTCAAGGTGCACAAGGACTCTGCTTCATGTTGCTGAGTGTTCAGAGGAGCTGACAGCAGGGAGGGAGGGTGTGTGGCTGGAGCCTGGGCCTCTGAGTCCTTGTTGGAAGACCTGCAGGAGACCCCCTAGGAAGGAGAAGGTGCCTCTACCTCCTTGTTCTGCAGAGCTTTTCGGGCTTATTGCTCACACAATCTGAGGCCAGCTTTTCAGTCCTTGGGTGCCTCCCAGACCTGAAGGTTGATTTAGAGAGCTGCCTTTCCCCCCTTAATTAATGAAATTTAAAAATATTTGGTGAGCTGAGCGGGCTTATTCTCCTCTCTTGTGGGCATCAGCTACTCCTAAAGTTATGTTGATTGTAGCTGGAAGATAGAGTCTGGGAGTTCTTCCAAGACAGTTGGCTTTCATTCTCCCAGTAAGGTTTTCAGGAGCCTGCTGGGAGGACAGCAGGGTTAAGAAAGATCTTGCAGACATGGGAGTATCCATGAGATGGGGGAATTGGAAATGAATCAGGAGAATTTCTGCTTGAGTGGAACATCCTTGTTGTCCACTGCCTTACTCTCCATGGTGTGTGCTCAGTGTGCTGTTTGCAGGTGTGGTGCCCCAGCTAAGACTGTCTTCCCCCGTGATGCTCTTGGATTAGCTCCTGCTGGACCAGGTGTAGGTGTCTCACAATGCTCAGAGGCCGTGATGTCCTCTCCAGGACAGGTCAGGATTCAGCCTCTTTGGTAGACAGGCCTGATCCTGCATCCCTTACTCACATGAGCAGTCGTCTCTATTTCAAAGGGACTACTCGGTGAGTAAGGATCGCAGGATTGGGACCACTACCTGTAACGTAAACTGCACCTTCTGTAGGATCCTGTCCCCAACCTTCTCCTATTCATGTATGTTAACATGCATCAAAGAACTTCCAAACCTGATATTCTTGTCATTTGGATGGAGAACCTGAGAGCTGGAAGAAGCAGTGCCTTTCCATTGCAGAGGATAAATCACCATTATTTTCCATCCTCTTCAACCAAGCCGCTCTCAGCTCAGCCAGCTTCTGTACCCCAGAGCAATGTGTACCTGTTTGTCTTCCAAACATGTTCCTGGCTTCCCAGGGCTGGCAGGGCTCTGCTCTGCCTCTCCCTGGTTTTCCCAGCCGTAGCTTTGAGATGAGAACCCCGGCACCTATTTAAGCCTGATTTGTTCTGCAGAGCTGAGGATGAATCGGAGGGAGAGATGAACAGCAGTAGTGCCGACACTGCCCCAGACCTTCCTGCACCACCTGGTTTCTCCTTCTGTCTTAACAGACTAAATTTGGAAACCTCTGTCCTGTGCTAAGGAATGTGTTCGCAATGGGAGGAAGCAGCGAGGGCGGCAGGTTTGCCCTGGACGTTGATGTCCGTGTGGCCCTGGCCAGGGAAGCCGCCTGGGCGCTCCCCGCTCGGACACGGCCCTTGCGCGGTCCGGCTCCTCCCTCCCGCGGAACGCTCCGGTACCGCACCGCGGCTCCTCCCGCGGAGAGGAGCGGGCAGAGACCCGGGGGGCTGCTGGAAAACATCCAGCCTGCTCCACGTCTGCCCGGTTTGTTATATCGTGGAGATTATCCTAAATGAGGAGCTGGGTGTGAGAAGCTCTGTGAACTCGCTCCAGAGCAAGTCACGAGTTTAAACAAGCAGGAGGCAAATTACGGTCGTCGCTCTTTTTTAAGAGCTGGAAGTGGAGGCACGGCGTGAGTCACACAGTGCTTCTTGGGAAGCACGAGGCACTTCAAGTGGAAGCAGGGAGCATAAATACCTTTGAAATAGAATTTTATACATTTCTGGAGGGATTATGTGACAAAGCAGCAGTGATCCTTGAGCTGAAAAGTTTGACCTGTGGGATAGGTAAAAGAAAAGATGAGATCTGACTGCTGTGCAGGTTGTGCTTGTGGCACTGAACATACAGGGGATTAATCTTGTGCTTTGGGATTTCTGCATTTCTTGTCTGGTATCTTGTTTTTTTCCTGAGCATCACAGGATGAAGCCTGGATAAAGCTTCAGGGCTCTGATGCTCCCAGAAGCCACTTACATGGAGCCTTGCTTGCAAGTTTGAGGTTAAATTATTTATCAGAGTTTAGATCAGCAAGGTTTTTTCCCTTGGATCAGGTCAGCAGGAGCCTCAGGGTGAGTGTGCAACTCTGCTGGTGATGGAGCAGCAGAGTTCAGAGCTTGCAATACCTGTGAGATTCATCTGTCTGAAGTCAGCACTGATGCTCCTTACAGTGGGAAAGGAGGCAGCAGGAGGAGAAGGTAACTAAGCCCTGGAGGTTCCCAGCTATGCACCTCCACGGAGGACATTGGTTGTTCCTCAGCCTCCACTGCCCTGGTCCAAGCTGGGAATGGGTTTGCTGCCTGCTGCTGCTCCTGTTCAGCTTGAGCAAACAGCTTCTCTGGATCTGCCCTTCCCTTCGTCCTAGAAAACAGCCAGGAAGAAAATTTCCCTTCTGTGGGGAATTCTGAAAATAGCTTTGTTGCTTCAGAGGAAGAAACATAAATGCTGTTATTACGTGACTGTGCTGACCATGCCAAGCCATGGATATGCAGTTTCACCACTCTTCTGTGCAAGTCAGGCTGGCTGGGTGCATCCCTGGTGGGACCCTGTTGCCTGGCTCTGGGCTGCTCAAGATAGTCTGGATCAGGCTGAAGTTTTTTTCTATGACATGCTCCTGGTTGTTCATCAAGGATGGAGCCTGAGCACTGCAGTCCCTAAGCCAGAAAACAGCTCCCCTGCAGGTGGAGGACTTCTCTGCTGTCCTCCACAGTTTGACAAAGAGCTGCTTTGTGAGGTGGGAAGGACTTGGTGCACCCCATGCCTGTGTTGCCCTTGCTGAATGTTTGGCAGCTTGGGGCTGGGCAGGTTGGAGTTGTCTGCTCTGACACTCAGAAACTTGGATCCTGCAGCCAGTTTGGCCCCTGAGCTGCTGCTGTGAGCACCTGCCTGGAGAGGAGCTTAGAGGTACCAGTGGAAGAAAACATTTTGGATTTGCTCTACATTTTGGAAGTGCCACGTTTTTCCCTGCTGAGCTCTGCTGCACACTGCACGAGAAGTCCTTTGTTTTTTTTCTTTTAAGGATGGTGTACGTCAGATTCCTCGTTGGAGGAGCAGGCCAGGATTTACAGTTGGCATCTCTAAGGGCTGTGTGGAAAGAGGATTGTGATCAGAAAAGACAGGGGCAAAACAAGATTGGCATGGCTGTCTTTGGAAAGCTTGGACACAGATCAGCCTGAACCAACAGCTCTGGGTGTGTCGTGCAGCACATTTAGGGACACAAACGAGTCTGTCATTTATGGTTTGATGACTCTGAGGATGCCAGATGAGCATCTCCAGGAGAGACAGGAGAGGCTGAGACCAGTTGATCGTCCTTCAGCATTTTGGAAGCCATAGCATTGGCCATTCAGCCTTAAGATGATCTCTGTAACCTATTCAAGATCTCAAGACCTACTTTTCTGTTTCTTTTCCTAATCTGCTCCCTGAGTTGTCAGGCATGGCCTTCTGACTGGGATTCCTCCCTGGCTGCCAGTCCTGAGAGCATGTGTGATGTGAGAGAGCTCAAGGCACTCAGGAGACAGTAGTTCCTTGTTCCTCTCTGCACTGTCAGCACAACTCCTGGGGCCATGAACAACACTGTGGTTTTGTCACAACCAGATCATTGTTGACTTCATCTGTGATCCCAGCCCAAAAGAATGTTCTGATTTGGTGCAGTGGGCTCATGGGGACACAGCGTGTCTCCATGTGCTTTTGGAAGATGCTTGTGGTTGGTGGCCATGTGGCCTGTGGCCCTCAGACAAGGGTTTTCCAAGCCATGAGAATTCATGGGGGTTGGAGAGGGTTTGCTTGCAGCTATTGTGGTTTATGGTATGGAAGGACTGGTGAAACCTCCTGTTGTCTTAAGAAGGTCTGGATGCACCTTGGGTGTGCCACAAGCCACTGCTCTTGCTGTCCAGTGCAGGCAGCACAGTGCTGTCACTGCTCTTCAGTTGTGTGCCAGTTGCAGACCCTGATGGGAGAATCCTGGAAAGTAAGGATTAGGTGAATCTAGAGGGAAGAAGAAGTGTCATGAGCATGGCCTGACCCATCACTGGGCTGGGAGACCAGTGCAGGGCTGTCAGCACCCTGGGGAATGGAGCAATGCTGCAGAGTGAGGACAGAGCCACCAAAAAGGGATGTGTTCTGAGCAGTGGCAATTCCTGCCACACCTGGATCTCAGTCCAGGCCTTCTGCTTGATTGCTACACACAGAAACAACTGGGAACAAAACTCAGTGGGTGTAATTAAGGATGCTGCTGGCGGAGCAAGGTGGTTTGGCGAAGGGTTTAATGTGTATTGTGTGACAGCTGTTGTATGGCAGCAGTCTTCCTGCTCTGGGAGTGCTTCCCAGTTCTCCTCCATTTATTTTTATCAGCATTTAGGACCTTGTGCCTGTGACTTCTGACATCACCCTCCATCAGCTTGCAGGATGGCAGCATAGGTAAAACATTGGGGGTTTTTCTTCTTTCCTTTGCACACTCACAGCTGCTTCCAGACGTCCAGCCACTGGACCTTATAGTGACTCAGTACCTTGTAACAAAACCTTGGGGTACATGGTGGAGGCCCTGGGTTGTGGCCCAAGGTGACCAGGGCAGACTCTGCTGGTCTGTCACTCTGTGGAGTCCCAGAGAAGCAGCAGGAGCTCCATCTGAGAGCAAGGCAGGAGTATGGCTGCAGCTTCTGTCGTTCCCATTGGTGAGCTCAGGAACCCGTGGGGCAAGGGACAGGTTCCTCCAGCACCACCAGTGTTGTCATCTCCTGTCACTTCATTATACATGCTGTGGTATTAACCCCCTGGTTTCCAGAATGGTGTGATTATATGAAATTAGGAGCTTTTTGTCTGTTTTATATAAATTCTTGTTCAGTTTCTATGGCTGCACAGAAAAGATGGAAGGCATATTTTATAGAAAGGTTCAGAACCCAGACTTGAGATTGAATGACTTTTTTGGTGTGCTGGGCTGGTTTTGGGTTGGGTTCATCTGCTTAATGAACACACAGATACTTTCTTATTCTGAAACATCTTCAGACCTTGAATGGTTGCTGTAAGATCCAGAATGCATCTGCTGCTATTCCAATTAGATTCAGAGATGAGGCTGCAATAGAGCCCTGGCTAGACAAGAGATCAGCCTGCACCACGTGGGGACAAATCCACGTCAACCATGACTGCGATCTGGGGCTTATATTTGAACCCTGCTTTTGGGGGGCTTTGTGGACCCTTGAGACCTTCACCCACACAGCCAGAAGCAGCACATTTTTGCTGCGAGCAGGTTTCCTCCAGCAAACCTTTGTCTCGGCTGCGTCAGACAGGGTATGTAAGAAATCCTCCAGCTGAATAGGCCCATCTGTCAGGCGCAGTCAGACTGATGGCAGGGACAGCATCCGGTACGTGCGCAGCCTCTCCGCGGGACACTGGCGGGGCGAGACACATCGCCTCTGGCCCGCGGCCGCGGTGGCCTTTGTCCTGTCCTCGCTGGCAGGCTCCTCCCGCGGCACAGGCGGAGGCAGGAAATCCCGGGCAGCTGCCTGGGAGCCTCCTCGCCTTTCCTCGCCGCTCCTCGGCTCTCCTCCTCGCCTCGCCTCGCCTCGGCACCGAGGCGAGCTGAGCCAGCCCTGCGTGTGTGTGCACGCGTAGGCGGGGGGGGCTGCCGCATGGATTTAGCGAAGGCTGGGAGGGAACACATGGGTTGGGGTTTTTTCCCTTGGCCCGCGGTGGCTGTCCGTCCGTCCTGCCAGCCGCGGTTATGGATTCGATCATTATTCAGGAGCGGTTAGTGGAGCGGCTGCTGTCTCCCCGGACGCAGGCACAGCGAAGCCACCCAGGCAAGCTGAAGGTACAGGGATGTATTTATAGCACTGCGCGATCCGGGGAGCAGCGGGGACAGGAGGGGGGAGGATGGTGCCCGAGAAGACGCGCGCAGCACAAGATGAGACCTCTGAGGAGCAGAGGAGCGGAAAGACGCCGGTAAGGGAGGGACGGCGGGCACGGAAAGGAGGGGAGCAGCCCCCGCGGGCGCAGGGCCCAGGGGCGCGGTGGGCAGCTGAGGGATGCGCGACGCTTTTGTGCGGTTATTCGGTGCTGTGATTCCCTGTCTGAATGGCGTTGTGTGCATGGCGGGGCTCAGGGCAGGAGTCAGCGCTGTGTGTGCCCACACGCAGTCCGATTCGTGTTAATTAACACTGTTCATGCTGTGCTTTGCTGGCCGCTTTCCTTCTCTTCAGCAAATGCGGGTGGGCGAGTGGTGTTGCCGATACTCCTGTGCTCTCCCCAGGCCCGAGGAGCAGATGTCCGTGGCAGATGCCTCGGGGGCTGTTTGTGTTATGAATTTATTCAGCTTTCTGCAATGAAAGGAAGCAAAGGGTCTGCCTGTCCTGCAGGGCTGGGCTGTGCCGGTTCGTGCAGACGCAGATGTGGCGGCCGTGCCTGGCCGGAGGGGAAGGGCTGCCTGGGAGGGAGCTGGATGCCTTGTGCCGAGCGCTGACACCAAGAGGGCCCCTTCCCCCTGAACAGGCAGAGGCGCCAGGGTCCTAGCACAGCTCCATCATTTCTGGGGCTTGCTCCAGAGCTTGATAGGGATTATTCTTCAAATTTGCTGTGGTCCCATGATGTTTAATTTAGCCCTTTTGAGTATACCCAGCAAGGCCCCTTTTATCCCCAGGCTGAATGGTAAAGTCACGTGGGATCTGGGTTGGTTTGAACAACACATCCTCCAGAGATGTGAGGAGGGAATTGGGAAGGACAGGAGTGATGGAGGCTGTACTTGGAGATGCAGACAGCCCTGTGAGCACCTCAGTACCGAAATAGCTTCTCCTCTGTGCAACACATCCTGAATGTTTCTACACCCCCAAAAGGAACAGGGCTTGAGCCCCACTTTGATGCTTGGCTTGAACTCCCAAGGAGAGCACTGGCTGCCAGGGGAGCCCTGTCCACCTCAGCTGGGTGTTAGAGGATGTGAGGATGTGACATGTTGCTGTAATGTCCCGTGAACCAGCAGGCTTGTGCCAAAAGAGGGTATGGGTGTGTTTTTCTTGGCCTGGGGTGCTTTGGTTTGTGACAGGTCCCAAAGATTGGCCATAGCTCTTGGTGGCCTCTGTGGTGGTGTGTGGGGCACATTCCCAGGCATGTGGTAGTGGGATGGCAGCAGGAACAAAGGCAGCAGCATGGAGCAGGCTGTGGGAGAGGGGCTCCTTGTGCCACAGTGCCGCTGCCTTGGCTGCCTGAGGCCCTTTCCCGACAGCTGGAGCTGCCAAGGGAAGCGCAGTGCAGGAACCAGCTGTCCTGGCTTTTGTCAGCTTGATGGGACCTTGCTTGTGAGGGTCAAGAGCACGGGGAGGGGGCTGTGATGCATTTAGGAACTCTGTCCTTCCAAGCCTCTCATCTAATGAATGGACTTTAGCTTTTCATAACCCAGAAGATCCCCTGTCTCTGCCAGTAGCCCTCCCAGGCCTCTCCACCCCATGCATGGTTGCTCTGCAGATTGTACCTGGAGGTGGTGAGTGGTGTAGAGCTTTGAGCAAGGCACACACCAGGCTCAGGAGGCTCCTTGGGCTCCTTAAGTGCCATACTGATGTTGCCAGGCTGGCAGAGGTGGTGGTACATGCCTGTCATGGTGCCCAAATACGACTGGGATAGGAGCACACACTGAGTGTCTCAAAGCAAAGGTGAAGAACTACAAGTCAGGGCTGGTGCAGAGACCATGCTGCTGTTCCTGAGAGAGGGCTGTTAGAAGAAGGGAATCCCTCCTCATAACTCACCTTGCATCTCTTGCCTTCACCCTTGACAGGGCTCTGCAGTGTGTCCATGGCTGGAGAGAGGGAGACATGGCTGAGGTCAGGGTTTTTCCCCTCACAAATCTGGCTGCCTCCCATAGTTAGGGAAGCTCTTCTGTTGGTATTGCACTCAGCTCTGACCTTCCTTTCTGCAAGGGAAGTGACTGCAGGAGTCATGGGTAAAGGACAGTGTCCTGCACCAGCTGGGATTTGCGCATTTTGAATATCGTGATTCCACAGAGCTATGGGGAGGCAGCCAGAGGTACAGCAAATCCACACTGTCTTGGTTGGGCTGAACAGAAATGAGATCAGGTTCAGCCAGTTACACCTGGCAGCAGTAAGTGGAGTTGCACCAGAGCACAGCTCTCCAGTGTCTCCCTTGTCAGCCCTTAGTCATCTAGGCTAAAAACGAAACAAAACAAGAGAAATACACCTCAAGCCTCAGCTATGGTTTCGCTAGCACATTACTTGTACTATTTCACATGTCAAGTCACTGGAGAAAGCAAGTGATTGTACTCTTTCCAAAGTCTGGTAAAGATCAGGGCAGGAGAAGCATAAAAGGGAAATATGTTGTATATTTGTGGTGCTTGCTGGGAAATACTGGATCTTTTACTGTGAGGTGTTGGCTGTCCACTTTGGCTGTGCTCATGGATGTGTTTTACAGGAAGTGAAGCAGCTGTGAGACAGCTCTGGTACTGAGAGACAGAGGCTGGAAGCTGTCATTTCTTCCTTGTTTTTGTGACCTTGCCATTATCACGTTTCTCACTCTGCTTTGTGCATGTTATTTGCCCTCTGCTGAGCCCTTTGGTGACAGTTTGTGGTGTCCCCCAGGCAGGCATTGCTTTGCTGCATGCTGCTCGTCAGAGCTGCCATCACTCATCACCCGGTCTCGCTGCACTGCTGCTCAGGATGTCACTGCCTTTTAGATCAGTCATTACAGCTGCCAGTGGAGCACTTTGAGCACTCTCTAATTCTCCCCTTTTCTCTAATTTCATTTTCTCTGTCCCTTCCTGCCTTTCTGGACTATGGGGTGGTGAAACAACATTGCTTCAGCTGTGGGAGGTGAGGGAGATCAGAACCCACAATCACTCAGGGATAGAATGACCAAGTTTCAGACCCAAACCAAACCTCAATTGCCAGAAGGTAGTGACAGTGCTAAAGGACAGAGTCCTTGGGCCATGATGGCCATCAGCCACATCTGTTCCATCTCAGTGGGCAGCTCCAGAGCAGCCATAAATTGGGAGGAGGAGACTCTGTCTTCCCTGCTCAGTGTCCTCAGTGAATCTTTCCAATCTGTCAGACTGAAGGTGCCCAGGGATTCTCACACAGGTGGACATGCAGCTGTAGGGAGCTGCTTGGGAGTGACATTGCCCAGCTGCAGCGTGGAAATAGGTGCAAGTCAGCATTGCCCTAAGCTCGGCACTCTGGATCATATTTTGTGTTTCTTTGAGTGTGTGGCCCAGGAATGGAGATAGTTAAACTTACAAACTGAGGTGTTCCCTGCTGTGCCTGGAGAAGGGCTGAGGGCAGTCATGTGCTTGAAGGCATCCATGGAATAGGAGCTAGGGCCAATTTTGAGGAACTCTTGGCTCCATGGATGTGTCTGTGGTGTGAATCCCAGTAGTATGATTATATTCAGTGATGTTGAAATGCAGAGTCTACCATGTCTCTAGCTCAGGCATTTGTGAGTGGCTTAGTGTGCTTGTACACAGCGTGTGCCATGCCTGTGGATTTTGTGCTGTGAGAGAGCACTCAGTGACAAGGGGCTGTGTCTGGGGGGTGGCTGGGTGGTAGGTAACACTCCAGTAATACTAAATGTAATACCATCACCAAAATCATCTTAGTTCTATTATCAATATTTCCACATCCTTCCACTTCCCATGCTCCTTGAACTTTGGTCTCTTCAGAAATAACACAAGAGATTACTCAGGATTTCCTCTTATTCAGGCAGGAGTGGCTGTGACACAGCAAGAAATAATCCCCTCTCAGGTCGAGCAGAAGCTGAGCCACTGTACCTTCCCCTAGACATGGCTCAGGACAGTGCAAGCCCCGAGGTGCTGATTACAGAGCTCTCCATCGTGTAGCACACATGCCCCTGGTGGGAGGATGTGGAAATCACCTGGGGGGAGGTGGCATTTGGTGACCCTGCTGTGAAGGGAGCCCGTGACTGTGCAGATGAAGCAGTTAGCAAGGCTGTCTGTCAGCAGCAGTCCTGGACGTGCTCTCTGGTGGAATGATGGGATGTGCCTTTTCCCTTGTGCTGTCTGTGCTGGGAAGCTGCTGGGAGTGTGGCCAAGCAGGGCTGTGGCTGGGACATGTCCCTTTTTGCCCACCTGTGGGAAGGGCCAAATCCCTAAGCCCAGAGGAGGTGTGTGCCACTGCTGCCAGGGCAAGGACTGGCCTCTCCTCCAGCCCTTGGCTCTGCCCCAGGGGCTTTTTGAGTGCCACTCCCTGTCAGTGTGTGAGGCTCAAGCAGAAGGAGTGGCACACTCTGACCTGCTGCCATCCCCCTCTGCCCTGCAGGACCATGAGAAGCAGTACGTGGGCTTTGCCACTCTGCCCAACCAGGTCCACCGGAAATCTGTGAAGAAGGGTTTCGACTTCACCCTGATGGTTGCAGGTGAGACTGCCCGTGGATGGAGGTGGCTGGGCCACATGGTGGGTGTGTGGAGGGAACCAGCTCTCCTCACTTCCCTTAGGTGGTCCCATAGCACCTGGGTCCTCCCCTCACTCTGTTCTGGTCCTTGTCTCAGGCTTTGCTTTGCTCCCCAGCCTGTGGCAATTCCCCCAGGAGGAGCAGGCCCCTCCTGACCCCGCACAACCCACTCGAGCAAGCTTTTCCTCCAACAGTGACTGCTTTGGGTGGTGAAGGCAGGGTCGAACAGGGACGGAGGGAAAGGAAGTAGAGGGAGAATGGGGGAGCCGGGAGATCACATTTGTACAAGGATTGAGACATTTTGCAGCAAAAGTCTTTCCACTGCTGGAAAAATGTAGTGCCAATGAACAGCTCCTGACAGCTTGTCTCTCTCACACTTCCTCTGGCTCAGGATTCAAAGCCTTGTTCAAAGTTTCATTTGTAAGTCAATTAGTGGGTCATGTTGCTTGCTTTTTCCTCCTCCCCTTTGCACTGTCAATTAGGAGAGTCTGGTCTGGGCAAATCCACGCTGGTGAATAGCCTGTTCCTGACAGATCTCTACAAAGACAGAAAGCTCCTCAATGCAGAGGGTAAGTTGGGGGCAAAGCAGGGTGAATGGGACTGTCCTAAGGACCAGCACTTTGGTTCCTTGCTTCAGCAGCAGCTACAAACTTGTCTGGATCCCAGCCCTCTTGTTCGTGGCTCTGCTCTCTTTTGTGTCTGCTAAGGCACTAGAATCGAGCGAAAATGGTTTGGCTGTAGGGCTCTTCTGTCCTTTGAAGGGAAGATGAGGCTGCAGAGCAGCACTAGCCCTTTGGGATGAGATACTGAGATTTGTCTTTTGTTCTTGGATGCTGGAGTATGGTAAAGATTCTCCTTCCCCAGTGACTGGACAAAACATTCAGAACAGCTGGGCTACAGGCACTTCAGAGGTTTGTGTATCTTCTCAGAGTCTGTCTGCCTGCTGCTGGCCTCCTGCAGTACCATCCCCTTAAGGCTCCTTAGAGCATGATCTGGGCTTTTTGAAACCTGTGTTGCTCCCTGTGTTCAGTGATAAGAGGGAGCTGGCTTGTCATGGGTGCAGTGGGGACCCTAGCATTACAGCCTGGCTTTAACTCACATGCTCCTGTTCAAAGAGAGGATCAACCAGACAGTGGAGATCATCAAGCACACAGTGGACATTGAGGAGAAGGGTGTCAAGCTGAAGCTGACCATAGTGGACACACCAGGCTTTGGAGATGCTGTTAACAACACTGAGTGGTGAGCAGGGCACTGCTGCCTTCCTTTTTGTCCTTGACCTCACAGTCATTTGGAGACAGGAGACACTACTGATGATTTTGTTCTGATTGAATTGCCCTTCTCAGCTGGAAGCCCATCACTGACTACATTGACCAGCAGTTTGAACAGTATTTCCGTGATGAGAGTGGCCTGAACCGGAAGAACATCCAGGACAACCGAGTGCATTGCTGCCTTTACTTCATCTCTCCCTTTGGGCACGGGTGAGAGGCCACAGTCCAGGCCTGGGGGGTGACTCAGTCCAGAGGGAAGACCTTGTGCCCCAGGATTGCCCTGTAGCAGCTTGTACCCTGCCAGGGCTGTTGGCACAGGAGAGGAGCTGTCTGGATGTTCTCCCTCTGCTAAGCATCACAGCATCACTGCCCTTCCCCTCACTGGCAGGACAGACTGCCCGTGAACAGGCAGAGCAGATCTCCCTCAAGCCTTACAGCCTGGTTTGGAAATCAGGAGAAACAATGCCATGTAGACTTGTATGTTCCTATCTAGCTAACCTGGACTGATGTGTAGGAAAGGGAGTTTTAAGCTGCCTTCAGTCTCTGCCCCTTGCTGGCTCATGTGTCAGCCTAGCCTGGAGCAGCTGAAGGGGCTGTGTTGGCTGCCTGTGGTACAGGACAGCTGGAGGGCGACCCCAGGCTGTGGCCTGAGCAGTATTTGGCCTGCAAGGGAGCAAATAACCCAGCCAGTGTCTGTACGAGACACTCAGCAGCTAAAACTGGAGACAGTTTTCCTGAAGGTACAGCCCTAGCTGAGGGCTGTCCCAGTGCTCCTGCAGGCTCTTGTGACAGTGCTGTCCTTTTCCCTCTGTGCTGGGTGAGGGAGAGAGGCTGGAGGGGCAGCTGCCCAGTGTGTCTTTGCTAACAGTGTCCCTCATCCCTGCTGCAGGCTGAGGCCTGTGGATGTTGAATTCATGAAGGCTCTGCATGAGAAGGTCAACATTGTGCCCCTGATTGCCAAAGCAGACTGCCTGATCCCCTCCGAGATCCGGAAGCTAAAAGAGAGGGTGAGATGCTCTTTCTGTACAGAGTTATATCTGGAGTAGTGGCAGGGATGAGCTGAGGAGGGAGGGGAGATAGATATATGTATTTATGTGTCTGTACAGCATGTTTGTGTGTATGTATATATATATATATATATATATACACACATGTACACAGTATCTGCACATACAGCTGCAGCTGTGCTCTGCTGTGACAAGGGAAGTCAGCAGAGAGGCTGACTGTACAAGGAACATCAAATCCTTTTGCCATCTGTAGGCTATAGCAAACCATGGTAGCATAAACAGAATAAATCCAGCATTTCTGTATTATTCAGTTTTACATCCTTTTGGTTTTGTCTTGCACGGACACAGATCCGGGAAGAGATTGACAAATTTGGCATTAAAGTGTACCAGTTTCCTGAGTGTGACTCTGATGAAGATGAGGAGTTCAAGCAGCAAGACAGAGAGCTGAAGGTAAGGAATCTGCTCAGCAGGGTCTGGGGAATCAGGCTCAGGGGTATGTGGGTCAGTCCAGAAGGAGCCAGAACTGCCCTGCTCATGCTGAAGGCCTGTGCTAGTGCTACCCAGGAAACAGCCTTGGCTCTTGTGGTGGATGGCCTGGAGAAGGTGCTGATGTCCTTGCTGGTGCCATGAAGTCAAGTGTGGCATGAACCCACAGCCCTTCTGCTCTCCCTCCAGGCACTGTCAGTCTTTCCTCCATCTGCCCCAGCCTGTGTGTTTAAGATGAAAGCTGGGTTGTACAGCAGTTCTGAGCACCTGTTTCTGGGTGATGCCATCAGCAAGGAGAGATTTGTGAGTGATTAGGCACTACTGTGACACGTTGGTTGCACTGAGGGGCACAGCATGATCATACAGGCATATCTGGAGGCCCCAGCAGCTCAGTCCTCACCCCCTCCCAAGCCTGTGTGTGCATGCAGTACAGCCTTGTTTCTCCTGTCAGAGGGGCACAATGGGCTTTGACTCCCTTCTGAGCAGAGAGCAGCACAGCCTGTACATTCCTGCTCTTGGTGTGCATTGTCCCACTTGCTTGGTGTCCCAGCCTCTTTGCTCTGGCTTCCTTGTAGAGCTTCCCCTTCATGAAGGGATGCAGGCACCTGCAGAGACACAGTTTCCCTCAGGACAGCTGAGGTCAGGCTGGGAACCAGGCTGCCTGCAGATCCCAGTGCTTTAGGCTTTTCTCTGCAGCTGGGTTGTGATGCCCTGCTCTGTGGCACATGTGGATGTCCCTGTGCCTTTCTTAGCAGCATCTTCCTCCTGCTGTTGTGCTGTGCCTGAGCTTGGCCCCTGGTGAGGGGATGCCTGTGCAGAGGGGGGCTGAGCTGGGCTCAGCGGTGCCTCTCGTTGCAGGAGAGCGCCCCCTTTGCAGTCATCGGCAGCAACACTGTGGTGGAGGCCAAAGGCCAGCGGGTCCGCGGACGGCTCTACCCCTGGGGCATTGTGGAAGGTAAGCACGGAGCCTGGGAGCACTGGGAGGAGGGGCAGGCAGGGATGGGGCAAGGACAGACTGGCATTTCCTGCAGGGATGGTAGGGGAGAGCTGGGACTGCCTGTGCCACCTTTTGCACATGGCAAGGGACAAAGTAGGGTAAAGACTGAGGCATGAGGACTGGCTCTGGAGGTCTGTGTTAGTGGGAGTATATCCATCACCCTCCCATTGCAGATGAGGAAGAGAGGCTCCAGTGTGAATGGATGAATGCCTGAGCTTTAATGTGCACTAGGACATGGCTTCTTATTTAGCAGGGGAGGCTGAGCACTGCCCTTTTATTTTCTGGGGAGAAGCTGTTGCCTTCAGCCAAACAATCTAACCCTCATGTACTCCTTCCTCTGCTGCTGCTTCTGTAACTGCTGCAATTGCTGGGCTGGAGGCTGTGCTGATGCACAGTGTTTGTCTCCAACTTTCTTCCTTTCTAAAGGGAGAAATTTCATAAAGCCCTTAGGCAGAATAATCCTGGAACGGCTTTTGCTGCTGTTGCTGATTTGCCTTTGCTGGTTTGTTGCTTTAAGACCTTGCAGCTTTAGATCCCAAAAGCTTGTGTTTGCACTCTTGAGCTGGTGGTGGCTGTTTGGGCTGCCCAGATGCTGGCTCTGCTCCCTCAATGGCTCCAGAGGGGGCTGTGCCTGTTGGGATGCTGGCATTTGGCAGTAAGATCAACTCTGTGAACCCCTGTGCCTGATACAGCTGGTTCTCCCCAGCCCTGCAGAGAGGCAAAAGGAGATCATCACAGCAGTACAGTGCTTCCCACAGCACTGTCTGGAGCCAGGCAGCTCTTTCAGCTCTCCATTGCCTGTTCTTGGCTTTGCCCCTCAGGGACTGATTTTGTCTACAGGGGCCTTTTGATAAGTCCTAAATTCTGATGAGACAAGCAATTTAGCTCCAGCACCAGCTGTGCTCACTGTGGTTATAACATCCCGTGTACATGAGATCCTCTCTCAGGGCTCTGCTCTATTTGCTTAATTAATGCTTTTACACAGAAAAAGTCCTGGGAGCACGGTGCTTCAGCAGCCTGGCCTGAGTGTTGGGAGGTGCAGAGCACCATTGAGACCTGTGCCAGGGCCGTGGCGGGGGATGAGGAGGAAGGAGCCCTGGGGTGGGGTTTTAGTCCAGTCTGTGTGTCCAGGAGCTGAGAAGGGGCTCCCTGGAGAGGCCTGGTGGGGTGTGATATCCAAGCACTGTCCCGTTGTTGCTTCCACAGTGGAAAACCAGGCACACTGTGACTTTGTGAAGCTGCGGAACATGCTGATCCGGACACACATGCACGACCTAAAGGACGTCACTTGTGATGTTCACTACGAGAACTACCGAGCTCAGTGCATCCAGCAAATGACCAGGTGGGTCCCCACCTCTGATGGGAGGGGTCTGTCACCCTCTGTGCAGCTGGGGTTGCTCTCACAAAGCTCATTGGTCAGGAGGCTGTGGATCTGCTGGGGACTTGCTGGGCTGCAGCCTCCAGGAATGGCACTGGGAACTAAAATAGCAAATCCAAGCATGTTTCCCACAGCCTGAACCCAAGGCAGGAATGCTTCTGAGAATCCACATTGCTGTCTCAGGATTCCCCATGCAGATACAGAGAAACAGGCCTGGAGATTCTTTTGAAGGGCTGTTTCTAGCAGTGGATGAAATACATCCAGCCTAATAAAATGGGATAAACCATCTCTCTCGTGCATTGTTGAACTGTGGTCTGCAGTTATGTCTAAATAATAACACAACCCTTAGGATGCTGCTGTTTCTCAGACAATGGGGCCCAGGCAATTGGTAAGACAACACATCTCCAAAGATTTCTTTGCATTGTCTTCTCTTTGCATTTGATGCTCTGTGGTTTTAGTCAGAATGATCAGAAAACAGAAGAGAGAACACTCACAGGCTTCTCATTTGAGACCTCTATTTTCCCTTCTCCCTTCCACGACTGATATACTGGTGAAAAAAATTGGGTTTAAGCAGGTCGTGTCTGCTCTGCTGTGAACCATTGCCTTCACTTCCTGCCGGCCCTGGCTGAGGAGCTCTGTGCTGCCACGTTGCAGAGCAGAATGGCTGTTCTTCAGCAAGGAGCAGTCCTGCATGTGTGCTGACGTGCAGGTTGGCACATTCTCCTGACACACACTGTATCCCAGTACTTTTGCATAGCAGACAAGCCTGGTTTTTTCAGCAGCAAGTATATGGAGTCCCAAAATAACTATGTTAAATGCTAGAGCTGGGTGAGCAGTGTCACAGCTGCTATTTAGGTAGGCTGTGTGTCTATTAAAAGAAGAGCACAGTGAAAAAGTGGTTGCTATGCCCAGAGAAAGCTTCAGTTTGGTACCATTTCTCACACCATGATTGGTTCCTTGCCAGTGACCAAGTTTCATAAAACCAGCACAGGGCCATTTCTAGAGAGGCGTTTTTGGTAGGAGATCCTAAGCTCCAAGGCTGGAATTGTCTCAATAATGAGCCAATGGTGACTCCAAGTGGTGAACACATGCAAGTGGCATGTTGAAGCTCCAGTTTCAGCCCAGACTTCTTTGGCTACTAGCATTCTCTCCTCATGTACTGTCACTCCTGTCTTTTGAAAGAAAATCACCCCCTTCCTGTGGCCCCTACCTGCAGTCATGAGCACCCCAGCCCTTGAGAGCAATGCTGCTGTGCTGTGCTGTGCCTTTCCATCACCTGAACAGGAGGTCTCATTCTCCATCCAAATGCATGCCACAGCTCTGGACTGGATTGCCCTGCAGCCCTTTCACCTGACTGGGTGTGTGATGCTGCATTGCTGGTGGCTCTGCCATGGGGAGTGACAGTCGTTGTGTGGTGACACCAAGGCCAGTCATCCTGAACCATGTGTGACTGCTCTTACTCCCTCTCTCCATCTCTCTAGCAAGCTGACTCAGGACAACAGGATAGAAAGCCCCATTCCTATCCTGCCTCTCCCAACACCAGACACGGAGACAGAGAAGCTGATTAAGATGAAGGATGAGGAGGTGAGTACCATTTCTGCCTGGGTGTTGGAGCCGAAATCCCAGGAGTTTTTCCAGGGTTGCCCCATAGAGGCAATCCTGAGGCCTCTCCCTATAGGCTCCTGGGGTGGAGGACAGGGTGTGAAAGCTGTGGCTTCCTCTGTCAGGGAAACATAGCTCCATTCCACCCCAGACACAGGTGCCTCTGTGCTCAGGCAGGAGTCAATACTCCCTGAGGGATCCCCTTGTCAGCTCCAAGGGGCTGCCACAGTGGGGATCCCCTGGTCCCTTTCTGACTCTCTCTTCTGTGTCTCCTGCAGTTACGGCGGATGCAAGAGATGCTGCAGAAGATGCAGCAGCAGATGCAGGATCAGTGAGAGGCAGGTACCCGGAGGGCAGAGGGGATTCCCCAGTGACCATCTGAGGCCTGGCAAGAGCTGTGAACGTTTAGAAAAGGTTTCCTGTCGTATAGAGACTTGTGGGCAAGAGCTGCACCCGCACCCTCTAATTTATTAGCAGCAATGCTGGCTTTTCGACCAGCTGGATTGTGGAGGAGGCTGTTTACTTAACAGTTTACTGATGTGTGTTTCTTTTTTAATAATTATTCTTTCATTTCTTTTTTTGCTCTCTTTTTTTTTTTTCTTTTT